>JAEKIV010000946.1:0-14189 GCA_016801325.1 Hypholoma fasciculare | reverse complement strand
CTTCAGGAAATATTGGACACTGACACCGAGGTAACATCAGCGCACCCACAATATTTCAGGACTATAAACACAGCAATTAGTCGTGTATCAAACAATTTAACAGCAGAAGAGGGACAGGTCCCTCGGGAAGTTTCTTGATGTACTTCCCAACCGCAATGTGGAACCCATCGCGATCTAGCGTCCCCTTCTCAAACTTTTCCACGCAGCTGGTTAAGAGCAAGCCGGCTTCGGTAAAGCAAGAGTGCTGATCCCCATCGTACTGGGCCATGGCGTCATATAGATCGTCCTAAAATAAGCTGTCAGCTGCCGCTGTTTTTAATATAGACGATGAACACTTACCCGTTGAGATTGTATATACTTCATGGTGGTCTCGACTGCCTTTGCGCCCTTGGTGTATGCAGCTCGGATTTCGGCATCGAAAGAACAAATTTTGTTGAAGGTAGCGCGGAACAGAGAGTCGTCAGAAGCCATGGTGCAGGGAAGTAATAGCCAGGGGAGGAATGAGTGGTGAGAGCGTAAGAATGAAAAATTCGCATGTTCAACATAATGCACGTGCCGTGCGTGGTCACACGTGCGGCATTCTATTTTTTACCCAACTTACGATCTTATTCCTTGCCCTGCAACTGCCTGACATGCCAAACCCCTTGGCCTTGCCACTCTTTGGCGAACTCCCTACGCCGCCAATCGAAATCCTCAACATTGAGTTCGTGCCTGAATCCCGCACGCCTGGGCACGTACCTGCTGGGTTCATCCTGATGGAAGACCAGATCAATCGCAGATACCTTGTGCCGACCTTCATGGTCGAATCGCTGGAATCGGCTGCGAGAGGGAACAGTCTGAGAGAGTCATTATGTTCCTTTCCCCCCATTCCGTGTATGTGTTTCATTTATTCTTTTAAGTATATGCCATGAATATTTCTAATTTTTGGCAGCCATTCCGCGAAAAAGAAGCCACGGCACTGCACGACGATATCCACTCCCTGATGGATCACCATGGCCTGTCGTTTAAGGAAGCCGTGCAACAGCGATTATTAACCTCGATCACAACAAAGAATCGTTCTTGACTTTTTGCAAATTGTCCAAGGAGCTCGACCTCATCCTGCATAACGACTACATCGACGGAATGAATTACATCGAGCAAAAACATCGGGAAGAGCAAAACACCACCAAAGGAGATAAAGAAGATATACAGTCAAAGGCTGGCCCACCGCCTCCACCTGGCAAAGGAAAGCGAACGAGAGCGGCCACGGAAGCTCGGGCCAAAAAAAGAAAAATGTAGTTATTAGCATTGTTATAGATTGAATGCATTGTGCCACGGCACCATTTTATGTCCCCGGAAATGTTAATTGAACGACAGGAGTGCCATGGACAGTTCATACATCTGCGCCACGGCATATGTGGGGCCATGGGCGCTAATCATTTCGAATTATTGCAATTTCAAATACTTCACTTCGGCGGTATTACTATAATTATGTGGCAGTGAAAGTTGTGTATGTATGACTATACATCCCGCGGCGTCAGGCACATCATATTTCCTTTCCCGTGGCCGCTACTTATCTTGCCGTGGCTGCAAACTATCCTTGCGCTCCCTCTGGCCTTGGCCTAAGCATTGCATGTGCGCCCATACTAAATATGGAAAAGAATTATGTAAGCCACTCTGAATTTAGAATTATCTCGAACAATTTGACATGACATCCTTCACCGATCCTCCCTATTTCACCATGGCCGACCTCGAGCATCCTGACCCTCCTCGCATGACCGCCAGGCTTACACTTAGCAGGATGATGCCGCTACGTGATCTCAGCCTGAAATTCGCCCTTCAAGTGCAAAGCGTGTTGGAGTACTTGGAACTCCGTATATGCGCAATTTTAAGAAGAATTGTTGCTTCGCCAGCAACTGATCGCGCGCGTATGGTGAGGCCGCTATACTTGGAGGTAATGAGTACCGCTTGCCATTTTGCAGTTAGCACCACCTAACATGATGTAGGAATCGATCGCCCAGTATCTTGGAACCATATCGCAGCACTTCCCAATGGTCACCATTCCAATCCTTATTTGCTCTATGGTCATCAATCTCGTCCGCCTGAGAAACGTGGATGACATGGCTTTAAGCGCTGATTTGGTGGATTATATACACACACTGCTCCTGCCAACGGCTGGAGAGGACGAGCAGCGCTTTACCCTCGACTGGTGGACGCAGTCCCCTTTCCCATCCGGGCAGGAACAGCTGGCGCTCTGGATGAACTTTGACACTATCGGAAAGTGCCACAAATGCGACAAAATCCCGACGTGGCCAAACAAACATTACAAGGTCATGCCGCGGCGCATGAAATCTCTTTCGGAGGAAGGGAATCCTACTGATTCCAGGCCGCTTACAGAAGGTTATTGCAGAACTTGCGCCCGCCTGCTCGAATTCATTTGCAATCTACAACAAGAATTGAAGACTGTCCGTAATACGTACCGTGGGTGGGTGACAATTTTCCAGCATTGTGCGACGCAGGCCCAAGTACGTGCGTCAGGCTTGTATGGAATATTGGAGGCCCTGGTGCAGAAGGAAGCTGCCGGGGCAGGCGCAATTGCCGCTGAAAGTGGTGCCCCGGCCGCTACACCGGCTGAACTGTCAATCGCCGAAATCCATGGCATCCTACAAACCGACATGATGTTGATTTCCCCAACCAGGAATTGCCTGGACAATCATTTCCTCTCCCCTACCCTGCCATGTTCACCCATGCCAGCCGGTGCCAAACCCTTTTCCAATGTCGATGAGGCTGCCAGGGCACCACCATCACTTGCCCCGGATAACCAACCGCCAAACTTTCAACTGCCCATGCGCGGTAAGGGCGGAGTTGCCGAGGCAGGCGCCATGCCATCCCATTAGGGTGATTCACGACTTCACACCAAGTTGGGACCAAAGTTGGGAGCTCTACTGTGAATCACCCGGGTACCTGTCAGGTCCACTATTTACCAACTTGCGTCGTTTCATGTATCTAATTATGGAAGCCAAAGAAATTTACCCACACTCTCCCTCTTTCTACTTTCATGTCCCGGCGTTGTCCTCTTGTGAGCATCTGTTCGTCCTCATCCCTATCCCACTCACTGTTGAAAAACTTGCAGTGGGAGATATTTGTTCCTGAAAATTGTAGGAACCCCGACATCTGAGACATTTGTGATGTCATCGGATGGTGAAAGGTATTTGAGTTTCACCCCGTTTTTTTTCTCTCTTTAAAATGCCCACTCTTTCCGAACGACAAGCTCTCATTCGTGCTATTCTTCTCGCCACTGAAGACGAGATTGCACTTTATTTCTCCAATCTCGAACAAGAAGACGACGAATTCGAAAGCTCGGGGTCAGAAACTTCAGAAGCGGTCTCACAGGATGCGGAAATGTTGAGCAGTAGCACTGGCACGTCATCTACTTCTTCTACCTCATCATCTTCCACTTCTTCCTCTTCGAGCTCGTCATCTGACTCAAACATGGACATTTCGGACCCTGAAGAGGCAACAGAGAGCATCACAGCCGACACTGAGGCAGCCGTTCACTTGCAGCACGTTCTCTCTTACACGGAACGCCTCGAGGCCATCCTGGCTTCCCGGTATGTCAACCCTCGTACTCCAGTCCCTAAATCCAGCCAGCTCTATCTTGTCCTGGTCGAGTTCAAAGCGGATCACCCACGAAATTTCCGGCTCAATTTACGAGTATCACCTTCAACTTTCGACGAACTAGTCAGCTCGCCATTGCCATGTATCGTTTTGGACACGACGGGAACGCTGCATCGGTCGAGGGAGTGGCTCAATGGGCTGGTGTCAGTGCTGGAATGGTTGTCAAATCCACGAGGCGGGTAATTATCGCTTTTCTATCCCTTCATGACACCGTTATACGCTGGCCCTCGGAGGCCGAAAAAGAAGATGCTTCCGATTGGGTGGAGTCTGTTTCATGCCCAGCATGGCGAGCAGGTTTTTGTATGGTTGACGGCACACTCATCCCTCTGTTTGAGAAGCCAGGTCACCATGGCGAAGCCTATTTCGACCGCAAGAGCAATTATTCGATGAATGTTCAGGTATGGAAGTACATTTTGTTTGCGATGGAGCTAATACTGGCCATAGCTTATCACACTTCCAAATCTCCACATCATTGACTACGTTGTCGGACACTGCGGCAGTGCTCATGATGCAACTGTCTTTCGTTCATCTCGCACGTACATGCGGAGTCAACATCTGTTCACCAGTGATGAGTGGCTTTGGGCTGACTCTGCCTATGCGCTCGATTCCTGGTGTGTTACACCATTCAAGAAGCCCCTCTCTACCATTCCCGACAACGCCAAATTCAACTATCATCTTTCTCGGGTACGTTGCTTTTATCGATTACGCAAATACATAATGCTAACGGTGGTTATAAATAAGGTCCGTGTCAAGTCTGAGCATGCAATGGGCTATTTTAAAGGTCGCTTTTGTTCGATGCGTGGTCTTCGCCAACAAATTGATGATGCTCGGGACCACGAACGAGCTGTGGCATGGATCAAGGCATGTATCGTGATACATACCCTTATTTTTTTCATTGAACATGGCCACGAAGATTGGGAGTACATTGCAGAGCTGGTGGAGGAAGGGACTGACACTGTTCCTGATGGTGTTGGACACTCTGATCTAGAAAGCGAGGTCGTCCGAGAAACGAAAGGGCAACGAAAACGAGAGGTGCTTAAAAATGAATTGTTCGAATACTTGTACGATGAATAAACAATTGTATTAATTTGGCGCATACATATCATCGTCGTTACCGCTATTGAAGCCAAGGTTGTCTACACTGCCAAAAACTGCCGCAAAATCAAGTGACTGCTGGCCATCGTCGGTGGACTTCTCGTCGTAAGATCCAAAAGGGGTTGAAGCAACTTCAGTGTTGAGAGACACCAAAGGGGCCCGAGACAGATGTGCGACATAGGGGGGATTGACAGATTGCTGAGAAAATAAGGAGGGGGTGTGAACCATGCCAGGCGGGTGCGCGATGGTGGACTGCTGAGCGATGGTGGGCTGGTGAGCAGTACCAGCTGTGATACGCGCAATTTCGATTTGAAGACGAAGCTCTTCTGCTCGTGCAGTCCGCTCTTGTTCAGCACTGCGGCGCTTGTATTCATACTTGAGGCGCTTGTTTCGTTCCTTCTCCATCCTGAGTTCATGATCACGCTCATGCTTGCGCTCCATGCGGTCAGCCTCAGTCTGGCGGAACTTATTGAACTTGTCAGATACACTTTTATGCTTTGCGGACACTCCGGACATGCCCTTGTTGGCGTTTGCCTTTGCCAGGCCAGCATCACGACCACCAAGCTGTCCTTTACCTTTGGAAATGCCAGTACTCTTTGACATCTTGAGCATTTGGTTGAGTGGAGACGAAGAACGCTACAGAACATAATTAGATAGCCTTTATCATCATGGAAAAAAATGACGTACCGGTACTTGTTTGGACACAACTTTGTCATCGACAACCTTCTCATCATCATCACTCGAAATCTACGGAATTGAACATAATTAATGAACTCTTTGCAATAAAAAGTATGACATACATGTTTGACTGCTTTCTCGGGATCATCGTCGTCGCTCTCCTCACCATCACTCTCCTTTTCAGCCCCACGGCCCTCACCTATGTCACTGTGCACGGGTTCCACCTCTTCTTCTTCATCGAGAGCAAGTTCATCGATTTCTTGACTAGTGTCGTGCCCGTTGTCTTCGCTTGAGGCGTTGTCGAAAAGAGTGAATGCATTCGCAGCATGATCCACACCCGGTGTAGACGAAGTGACGCCAATAGGATTGTAGTTTGGTAGCTTACGCCAAAATGAATGGAGCTCTTTCCACCATGGCCATGCCGCAACGATAGATGCTTAAATGGATCATTTGTAAGTATATTAAGAGAATTAAGCTGCACCTTCCAAACGCACCAACAATATTAGCCATGGGTGACCCTTCAGCAACGTCTTCAGGATCGAGGCCTGCCCCAGTGCTCCCAAGAGTCTTGAGGTGCTTGCCGTACTCCTGCTTCAACCTTGACATCACGATCCGAAAAGATCAGTGATAAGAGATATTTGATCGATAAGAGTGAAAAAAATCTCACCGGCGAAGGCGTGTCTCGACTGAGGTCGTGAACCTCGAAGGCTTTAGCTTGTAGCCATCTTTATGCTCCGGTTCGTTCTCAAAGATGTGTTTGGTAAGGACGGCGTATTGCTGAGGTTTGCCATCTTTTGCAACAGCCTTGCTACGGTTTTCTTTGGCTGCATCCGCTGTGGAGTCGGAGAATAGCTTGGTGCGGAAGGTTGGGTGATCGGACAAGTATGTGATGAGGGACCAAGTCCAGTTGGGGTGCTTTGCCCACTCGATGTTGGGGCTGTGCGCCGATGCTTTGGAGTTGGCCTTCTTGTTCGACGTAGCGCCAGCAGAGGACTTCTCTTTGTCCTTACTTGGTTTAGGTTTGGTCATGTTTATAATTTATTAATAGAGATGGTACGGTAAGCAGAAGCAGAGTAGGGTCGTCGAAGTTGGGAGGTGAAGTTGGGAAGCAAAGTTGGGGCTTGCAAATCGTGGTCCAGAGCACGATTTGTGTCCCAACTTGCCAAATCGGCCCAACTTGCAATTTCCAACTTGATCAAAGTTGGGATCAAAGTTGGGACCCAAGTTGGGCCGAAGTTGGGCTACTGTGAATCACCCTATTGGAAGCCAGGCGAACAGAAGGTTATCCGCTTCTTTTCAGAGCTGGATGATAGTGTTTCGGCTTTGGATCCGATAGCAGGATATTCCCTCATGATCGCTACCTGCAGGATCTGCTTGAAGCCATGCCAGAACCAGATGTCGCAGGCAGGCATCCCATTGCAAAATTCATTCCTGCGACTCTTTCTTCGGGTGATGAGCAACCTCCAGTGCGATGGGATGTGACAAAGTCTATCCCGATGGTATTGTCCAGCAGCGAGAGCAACGGCGAAGGTCCGTCCCACAGCAATAAACTGGAGGCCGTGGCACCCAGCTCAAAAAGCCACGGCAAAATCGGCATGATACCCATGGTGCTCAGCAGCGAGAGCAAACGTGAAGGCGCACTCCGTGGCAAGATGGACAGTGGTAAAAGGTTGCTAATCCCACCCACACTCTCTGACAGCGATGAAGATGTCAAGGTAATCGCTGAACGACCTGCCATTCCCAATTGTGCGAGGAAGGAGAAAAAACCCCAGGCAATCAAAAGGGAGTACATTCCTACCACACTATCTGACAGCGAAGTCGAGATAGTTGCTGGCCCGGCACATAATCCCAGCCGCAAAAGGTCCCCCAGCACCTTGAAATTCGCACCAATGGTACTTTCAAGCGGCGAGAGTGATCATGGGTATGTATCCCCAACGGTGATGATGCGAATGAAGTCGGGGCCGGCAGTGAAAAAGGAGTTTGTCCCTAAAACGCTCTCGGACAGCGCAAGTGAGGGTGAAGAGGATGACCAATCTCCTGCCATGGCAACTGAATCAAAGGCGCCCAGAGATGAGGATCAGGAAGACGACGATGCCATGTCTGTGGATATGGATGCCCTGGTAGATAGTATCAACAATGCCCCGGCATATGTGGACTATAACTTTGATCACATCCCCGACAGTATGCTTGAACCGGAGGCGCAAAACGACAACAACGAGGACAATACAGAAGGCCATGAGTACGGTGATGAAACCTCTGAAGACGCTGAATATGATACCAATGAGGAGGAGGAGGAGGAGTGAAGAGTATCTGAGTAGAACAAGCCATGGCAGGTACATACATATCTTGAGGCTGCCGAAACATTGTGAATACCGCGCTGGCCATGGAATAATAATATGACCTTGCTGATCATTTTCCATGCTGCCGTGGTCGGTGATGAAACAGTGCCATGGCACAACTGAAGAGTACCCCTGGTATGCGCATTGATAATAAAATGTCCAATGTGGGCCTGGCTTATGAATGTGGGTCACCATGGCACTCCTACCAAAAAGTGGTCAACGTGTAATGGGCCACCGTTATGTAGTCACCTAGTAGGAAACGGTACATTGTACCCTAAGTACTACTCCAGTGCAAAACAGTACAATGTACCCCAAGTCAAATTAACAATGCTCATGTACCATGGCAGTTACAACAATCTTTTTGACCCTGCCGGATCTTTCCATGTGCCCATGGCAGATGCGAGGTCTTCCACGGCTGCTATGCCGCAAATATGGTACCCAGCCAAAAGAATCCGGCAGGGTCAACGTTGCAATCATCACATGCCAGGTATTCCATTTCCTTCTCCATGGCATTTGATAAACCAAATATGACCCTGCTGTAATCTCTGCTATAGCCCTGGCATACCATCCTCTGCAGCCATGGCACACCAAACAGAAATTGGTCAATGTGTAATGGGCCAGCAATATGCAGTCACCTAGTAGGAAACGGTACATTGTACCCTAAGTACTACTCCAGTGCAAAACAGTACAATGTACCCCATGGGATTCAAGTAGTATGTCCGTCGCACACGGTACATTGTACTAGTCAAATTCATAATGCTCATGCACCATGGCAGTCACACTATTCTTCTGGACCCTGCCAGATATTCTCGTTTCCCATGGCAAGTGCTCACATTTGCCATGGCGGCTATGCAGCACATATGGTGCCCAGCCGAAAACATCTGGCAAGGTCACCATATCATTCATAACATGCCAGGCATTCCATTTCCTTCTCCATGGCATTCAATAAATCAAATATGGCCCTGCCGAAATCTCTGATATAGCCCAGGCATACCAGCCTATGTGGCCATGGCACTCCTGACAGAAATTGTCCAACGTGTAATGGGCCACCGATATGTAGTCATCTAGTAGGAAACGGTACATTGTACCCTAAGTACTACTCCAGTGTGAAACAGTACAATGTACCCCATGTAATTCGAGTAGTATACTCGTCTCAAATGATACATTGTACCATCAATTTTTTTGTGGGTATTCCCAGGAGACTGGACTAACATGCCATGGCTCCGTGATCAGCCTGGATCATGTGCGCCTCCAGTGTCCATGGCATTGAATCCACTAAACAAACAACACAGCCGCACTTTACAAATAGAGCAAAGAATTACTGCCTCGGCTGCCAGTATTAATGGCACTGTGATGGTAGGAGACCCTATCCCAGATTCCAATTGTTGGCCATGGCTCTCGCCTATATCGCGATGAGCATCCCTGCCTGGAACTGCCACAGCCATAATGCAGTTCATGACTGGTACATGCCTTGGCCTGCAACCACACCATCGTCACCCTGCCGGACATCATCCACAGTACCGGCCATGGCATGCCTGCAATTCTGGATGTATTTATATTTTTATTCTGATCCGTTTATTAAAATTGTAACCAATATTGTAACACTTTTAAGAAGGTTGATTGTGCCATGGCATTAAAGAGTGAAATCTGACTATTTATGCATAGGCCATGGCACAAAGGCAGCTATCTATGCAGCGTACGCCGCGTGCCATGGTACATTACCACTGCTGGGGACTGCTGGGGACAGGCATGTAACGGGCCCACAACACATAGCCAGATGGTAGTGAATGGTACATTGTACCATGAGTACTACTCTGGTAGCCAACAGTACAATGTACCTCGTGTAATGTGCATACTACTCTGGTCTCACACGGTACATTGTACCCGTATTGTAGTCTGTGTTACACAGTACTGTGTAGTTGTCCTACCTGTCATGGTGCTCTCTTCACTCTTGCCTACCACATAAAAGGAAGTGAAAGTAATATAGACGTCCTCGCCCCTATACCACATGCTCCCGCACGCATCCCCAACACCCACATGGGACGCTGCAGTCATCTATTGTGTGACCATTCCATGTCCGCCTCAATGTTGTCATATACAGTAACACCATGCTTGCTCAGGATTAATTGGGACATAAGCTGGAGCTCCTGCCCATGCCGTTATGAAATTCGAACAATTGTTACCAGTAATACAATTCATGTTGAAATATTTCCTGCTGCAGTCTAACTAATATACTACAGGACCATGTTGCTTGGGACTGACATGAGTATCAGGCTCTGCAGTTGTCGGACAGGCCCGCAGAAGTCATCCAAGGCTGTCTACAGGGCAAAGAAAGTGATCTGCATTGAATTTGATGCAGCAATCTGATGATCTTTCCCCGTGAACTGTGATTCCGGGTGATCCTTATTCAAAGCTGGACGACCTCAGCATACCAAGGAGCACCACCAGGAAGCTGATATTTCTAGAAAAAAGTAAGCAGAATTGTTTTTCAGGTCCACATTGTCTGATCTGAGTTGCTCATAGTCGCGCCGTACACATTTCATGCCAGCAGAAACTGATTGGGAATGGCCCTATGATATACCTTGATGCTTGATGTGTGACTGATACTGGACAGCATATTGACCTCGGATACAACAAGCCAGCAGACGCGTTTTTGCAGTGGCTAGATCCTCGAGCGACAATGAAAAAGACAGAGAGTAAGTTACCTCTTATTATCTTTATTGGGCAGCAATTTAAACAGCTTCTTAGCTATGTTCCATTTAACTGAGGACTGAAAACTAAATCTTGAGTGCATTTACTTCTTGCTTTATCAACATTTCAACTCTGCCTTATCCATAATTCAATTATTCCGTGTCCATTGACAGTATTCTCAGGGAAAGTGGCAAGCTCATCGACAATACCATTGGGAAAACTACAAGTCCTTTGCATAGCATGTCGTGTTCATCCAGTAGGCCCCACAGGCACCACACCATCTCTTCAATGGGCTACACATGGTTCCCGACTACTAGCTGTCCCACAATGATTGCAGTATCTGGCCAATACCATGACAATGGGTTACATCTTTGCAAGCCGGGAGGACAATGTATCAAAGATCATTGACAACATGACCCACAATAGCCCATCCAAACATGAAGATTTGTGAAGCATTGTATTTCAACTTATTGCTTACAATGCTCTTCTTCTGATTATTACTGCCCTTAGCCTGTAAACCATCTCTCCACCTATTAAATGCTTTTGCTCTGTCTGCAGAGTGCCTTCACAGTGCAATGCACTTTCCTCTAAGTCTAACTCGCTGTCTTTATGGGATATCGCCTTCTACACTACATCGCACCAGCTTGCCTCTCCTCCACCGTCGCTCATCAAACTTATAGCAAGTCGGCGCAGCCCCATGAACATGCTCTATTTCTATTTCTTGCCACCAAGTTTCCACACCACTGACTCTGCTCCTTTGGTAGATCCACGAAGGTCCTAGAAGCGTGCCGCTGGTGCATTACAGGTGCCTCACTTTCCTCACCACCTCTCCGCACTGGCATGCACCATCCTCACCCCTTCTGCCACAGAACATGTACAGAATTTGCCCTTTCCCAGCTTAAGATGGATATAAATGCTCTAGCCCTACACAACTGTCCTTGGCTCCAAAATACTCACCTCATCAATACTGAAATACTGTACATGTCGCAAGCCGTAAGCACTGGCAGAACTCGACATTGTATGCACAGTCCGTGCTGACGCCCTTGATCTTGTTGACATGACCCCATATCAAGTACTTACTTCTTATTCTGTACGCATTTGTTGTGTTGTGTTTGGTTGTCTCGCTCACTCATTTTCACGCTTTGCTCGTCGACACACCTCAGCTGTTTACTCTATTGTGAACATTACTGAGGTGTGTATTCTTACTATCATTTATTCAATACTTCATACTTATATATCTTAGACTTCACTATTCTAATAGGTATATATATATTAATGAAGCCGTTTACTCTATTGTGAACGTTACTGAGACTTCACTATTCTAATAGATCTCCCACATTGCTTGTCAGTTGAAGGAGCCATATACATACACGCTATGTACATGTCGAGCCTATAGGCAGGAGGCAAGAAGTATGAGAGGCAGATTTGTCTGGATCAAACATTTGAACAAGTCGCATTGTGGCAAATCCCATAATTTTGGGCAAAGGAACTTTACTTGTTGTGGCGGGTACTTCCAGTACACAAATGTTTACACACACATATCTCTCTCGTGCGCGTCGCCGTCCTACCATACAGTGCCATTGCTATGCCAACTGTCATGTGTGACCTGGCAGCAGTTACTCAAATTATGGCTCAACGTGATTATGCAGGCGCGTTTGGGACCGATGGCTATGTGTATAGGCGCTGCCGCAGTTTGATATTCAACATAATCGCTTTCACTTGGGCATCTCAAATCCTGGTGTCTGAAAAATCATGGGATAGCCGCTCCACCCCCCGCAATTCTTACATCCGCTGTCAGTTGTCACCACCAGCAGAAAACAGGACAACTTCTCTGAGCTATCCACAGTTGATTCCGCAAATTTCCTACCTCACAAGGTTCTTCCACCACTTTTAATGTTTGATTATTGTCACTGAGCACACCCCTACTCATAGTTACAGAAACTTCACCCCTCACCCAAAGTGCTTATAGACTAATGAAGGATGCTTCCTTCTATTTTTCTGGTCAACCCTCCCCAAATTCCTCCCCGATCAACAATAGCACTAGAGACACTGCTAATCTAATAATCAGCATTTCCCCCTCCTCACTCAAGCCGCTCGCTCCATTTTGTCCGGAATCATTGTCCGCTTTTTCCAATAGCACCACCCATTATGTTTCTCCTCCTCAGCAAGTTTCACATTTATTTGCACATAGACCTCTACTGTGTCTTTGTTCTGGCGACAGGAGGACCAAGTCACACTTTTTTGCGTTATACCCAATGCTCTTCCAGTTTCTTTTATTTTCAACTGCTGTCATATCTTCCCCGCTTGCCCCACACATCCACCTCCACCTTCTATTGCAGTCAATGTGGTACACTGGTGCTCTTATTCCGCCAAATGTGGCTGTTCTATTGGGCAAGGTGCAACAGCCCAGACATATATCCCAGCCGATATAGATACAGCAACGCATCCTTACTCCACTCACAACACCAGAAGAGAAGGACATCCCGCCGGAGATTTCTTCCAAGACACCGCGGCGTCGTGAAGAGCGGCAGGCAGGGACCGCTTGCGCACAACATACACAACGTCAGGCACGCCATGAAATGCGGGAGTACCATGCGAGCTCCACGGGGTGCATGAGCATGCATTTTATGAGGTAGGCGATCTGAACCCGCCAATATCGCTCCCGGAAGCCTGGAACATCGTGACTGGTATGGCAGGGCCAATATCTAGAGCATGGCATGCGTGGTAAGTTCTTCTTTCCTTTCAGCCCATGTGGATTTTTATCTTTTCATCTCACTATCTTCCTCATTTCTGGTATCTCTGCATTACAAAAAAGCACCTCTTTGCAGCTACAAGTCCAACGCCAAACGACGCCCAGCTCGCCACTGGTTGTGCGGCAGATGCTGCCAATATCGGCGAAGCTCACGGCGAGTAGAGAGATGTTAAGCTGGGTCTTTGCGGGTAAGGAGTACAAACGACGCGCGTACGGAATAATATCTACTCGGAGTTCCAAATGGTCATGTGACTGGACCGAACGCTGCAAGAGCGTAACCCAGATTCTGACACAAGGCGCCAACTTGTCCTTGACAAGGCGCCAACTTGTCCTTGTATCAAATGTTCAGCTTATTCTGGGGCTGGCGCTGAATTGTGGCTGACCACTTTCGTGTTCCCCGGAAAGGCCCCGCAGTGAAGAGTGTGGTCCATGATGTCATTGACTGGTGCTCTAGTTGTGTACAATTAGTGTGATGTGCGGGTGCGCACAGAAGGCAGCACAGACAAAAACAGATGCGCGTACACTCTGAAAGCTGTGTCTATGCAGATGAGAAAGGTGTGCAGATATTTGGCGTCAGTGCTGATCCTGAGCGCTAGGTTTGCACAATCATTGGTGTTACCTCGAGCTAATCATCCTCCGGTAAGAGTGCCTACTCTGTACTACTTCTAAAAATTTGTCCTCATTGATAAAATTAATATAGTACAGTCTCTAGCACACTGCGGACAAACCTCATCCCCTCTAACATGCACATTGATATGGTGCTGTGGGGCACACTCCCATACGCATAATTCACTGAGTGAAGCCACTGACGCCGACACGGCCAGCGGCGTGCACACGCCAGTGAACCTGTCCGGTTTTAACACCGTGATCAAGCACAGGGGTGCGAGTCTCTGTTGGCAACCTATGCTGTCAGTTTCTTGTTTCAAGTAAGGGTAGTTGCCCAAATAGGTTTATATATCCACAGTGGCAACTGCCCA
>JAEKIV010000941.1:0-13842 GCA_016801325.1 Hypholoma fasciculare | reverse complement strand
GTTTTGAGTCCACTCCGTTGGACAATATCTGTGAATTCTTGCCGTCGACGATATCTTTTTGCCTGTTCAAAAACCACGTAGGGATCTTGAATTGGGTGGGGTTTTGGATGATGGTGACAAGGCGTTCTAGTTCATCGGAGTTGTGGTCGCCAGCGCTGTTTTAGATGAATTAATTGGTTCTTTGCACGAGCAATCGTTTAAAGGCAAATTACCGCTTGTTGAGATCGACATCGGCTTTCAATGCGGACCAAGTTGGAGTAGCGACGACCGACATCCTTAATTTCCGTCAACGCGTACATGATTTTGCGCTTTCCATCAACATTGGTATTGAGCAAACGGAGAATCTGCTATGAAGTCAGTTAGTTTAGTCCCTGAGTTGATCAGACAATAACGCACTTGAAATTGCTGATGAGCCTCAGGAACGTCGACATAATGGGCAGAGCTTAAACCTGCAGTGCTGCTCGCCAACGGTCGCGCACTGCTCGCCGCGTGTGCAGGCGCTGTTCGCCCCGCCGTTCGCCGCGTGTGCGGGCGCTGTTCGCCGAGCTGCTCGCCAACGGTTGCGTGCTGTTCGCCGCGTGCGCGCGGACGGTCGCGCACTGCTCGTCGCGTGCGCGCGCTGCTCGCCAACGGACCCGCGCTGTTCGCCGCGCTGCTTGCGGATGGTCGCGCGCTTCTCGCGCCTGAGATCGACGTCCCATTACGCGATAGATTGATCGTGGACTCTGGAGCCGTGCTCTGGCGGTGAGTGTGTTGCGTAAACATCAGGAAACTCGGGGTTTACCTATCCCAACGGCCGTCCGTGACACGCTCTATTGGCGCTGAAGGCTATTCGCGACATCGACGGCGCACACAGCGCCGTCTCACGTTCAGATCCACGCGACGCAGCTGCGAGGAGCGAAGGTATGGACTCCACCCCGCCGGCGGCGCCGCAGTGGTCGGCTGGGAGGTAGCGTGGTTATGGGAGGTCTGCCCACCTCGTGTGTTCGTCGCGGGACATGGCGCTCGTAACGGTCTTGCCTGCCCGGCCTGGGCATCCGTACGTTCACGCCTACTATGCCTTGTGGCTTGAGGCACCCCCGCGCGCCCATCGCCGACAGTGGGAGAGCGCGGACCGCCGGCGCACTACCGCTCTGGACGCCCCCCCCCCTCCCCCGACCGCGGCGGCGACGGAAGTCAAGCACGGGCATCCGCGCTCACGCCCACGCCCTTCATAGCTTTGAAAAGGAGGAGAGAGAGAGCGAACCGCAGCGCTAGGAAGCAAGGGTGCCAGGGGCCGCGCGCATGCTTTGAAGCGGACATCTACATCAGATTCTTCCCGCTACTCGGAGATCAGGCATTATTAAAAAGATCTTCTCTACTTCCCAAAAATTGTTTGCATCAGTCCTTTGCTGATGAAATATACATGCGCCCAATTACTATCAAGAATGCAAGAAATCGGCCAGCTTCGCGCAGTTCCTCCCATGACGCCTTTGGAATGTCTATTCTGAGAAATGCAGCATGAGGGTCAAAGAACATTGTGAGATCATTGCAGAACATACCTATAATCTCTCGTTTGACATCCATCCTCTGTGCAAACAGCTTATCTAAAAAAGTTTCGCCCATTGAAAAAAGTTCCGCCTGAGTCTTCCGCTGATATGGTGGAGCAGAAGATTCATGGATATTCAACCCTTCAACTTGGGGCAGAATTTCCATGGAATTGCCTGGATCCAAGGGATGCTTCCAGTTCCTAGGATCCCAGTCGAGCTGCTCCAACATCATGGGAGATACATCTATCGTATGAACGACTAGTGCCAACGCTGCGTGAATTTGGGTCTTAAGCCGTTCAATGGTGAGATTGGGTGGGTGTCCGATGGTGCTGTTGTCAACCCGCCACTTGTATTCGCATAACATTTTGCACATGTCAACCAAAATGATTAAAAACAACGCCTGGACGGGCTTGTTCGGGATACCAGTTGCGTATGTCACACTGAGCCACAAAATGAGTTCCACCGATCGTCCTCGGGCCAGACACAGTGTTTTTCGGCTGGCCTCATTCAGACCATTCACGTCGTACTGGTTCCATGAGCGAACTTGGGCCTGGTCCATTTTGTCATCGCGATCTAATCCAGGAGCCAAATACGTGCGTTGGCACATAACGTTTATCAACACTCCGCAAGCAGATATGATCAGGAGGTCTATAAAAGATGTCTCCTGCGTTACGTCCGGTACATGAAATTTTGCGTCACCTTTCCCAAGGACAAAAATTAAAGTTCGAACATAGTGATTGTTACAACTGACTGACCGTTAATTACGGCCTGTTTTACGAGCGCCATGTGATAAAAGTTGATCATTTCGGCCAAGATGAATCGCGATTCCGGATAGCAAGAATTTGTGGAGACGTAGTTGCAGACTAAACAGTGTACCATTCCTGAGAACATGTCTTGAATTGTCGAAGTAGCATAAAAATGCCCTCCGCGGCATACGGCATGGTCAGGAGAGTAAACCGCGTGAAGCGTGTTTGGCCGCATGATACTGTTGGTCAAGCGAGTATTGTATAAACTGTATAGGAAGAAATCAAAATGCTGGACTTACAGTCCAGATCCAGGCTGCAAAAGTATAGCCTCAACATCCAGTTGCCCATAAGTAATCTTTCTATCGAGAAAAATTGACGTAGTATTGAGAATTTCAACGTTTAATCTGTTTTTTGGACGTGCAACGATCCACCACTTTGAACCATTAATGACGTCAACGAATGTACCATACCCATCACTGTCGATGTGCCAATTATGGAATGCATCCTTAGTGGCTGCTAAGTTCCAACGAAGATGCTCGATCGATAGGCCCGCCTTGACCCATCCTTCCTGCTGATAGACACTACTCAATGCATAGGCTTCAGAAGAGAAAGGCGACCGGTGGATTCCTGCCCAAGGGTCTTGGAAACTCAGGCCATTCAAAATTTTTGAATCCTCCGACTGAGAAGCCTTGAGGATGTCAGCCACTCTGCCTATGCGTGTCCGTTCGGGCCCGTCTACGATGGAATGATCTTTGAATAATACATGTGTATTAGTGAGCTAACATATCGCGAGGAAAAAGGAGTACCTTGAATACCGGTAACCCAATCTGCCGGGGCGATGTCGGATAAAGCTTTTTCAAAGCTTTTTTTTCGATATTGCTTATTTGTGACGACAATGTGCTGTTCGCGAAGTATTTCTTGAACAGTAGAATGTTCCATTTCGAGGAACTCAGTTTCATCGACGATTTTGAAAACAGACTCCTTTGTAACGGTCGTTCGCCTGCCATCTTTGACGTACAAGGGCCGTCCATCTTCATAACCCTCCTCGATTTGAGTAAAGAGCGATCGCAGGACTTGTAGAGTTTGAGGATCCTAAAAGTTCAGTCAGACTATGATTTAAATCACGTCAGTGAGCCAGACGTACGTGACACGAAGGCTCAAATTCCATTGTCTGGCCCTGCGGTCCCCATGCTTTTACGTTGCACCCCATACGGAGCTTTGGCTTGATCCTAGCCGATAAATCAAGATCGAGGTGAGGGTCTTCAACCTGCCAGACAATAACAATTAGGCCATTCTGAGATATAAACGTGACAAACTCACAAAAATGTCCTCCTCTAGTTTTATCCATGGACGTGCTTGCTCTTCTTCCTCCGACGTATCCGACGTATCCGACGTATACTTTTTGGACTTGCGTTTACTCCTCTTTCTTGGTTTGCCTGAGGAGACGGGATCTATTGCATCCTGCTTGCGCTTTCGCAAAACTCGGTCTGACGGCACCGGCACTGGTGTAGGCTTCTTCAAGTTGGTGTTGCCTTTGCTTTGGGAGTTCGTGTTAAAATCTCCTTGATTTTTTGCGCCGCCGCAGCTATGATCATTATCAATTTCATCGTTGGCGCGTGGATTGTCTTCCATCTCGATGTCAGAATCGCCTGGGTTTTTTGCGCTGCCCCTGCTATGATCGTCCTCACTGTCGTCGTCATCGTCGTCGTCGCGAGAAATGTCTTTCATCTCGACGTGAGGACTGCCCTGATGTTTTGTGGGGACTGCCCTGATGTTTTGTGGCTCCCCTACTATGATCGTCCTCACTGTCGTCGTCCTCGTCGTCGTCGCGAGAAATGTCTTTTATCTCGACGTTATGATGGCCTGAATTTGCGCCGATGCCATTGCTTCGATCATCCTCACTGTCGTCGGCGCTGCGGACATGAGGACTGTATTCCATCTGGCCGTTGGTGTTGCCTTGGCTATCTGAGCTGCGACCGCCATGATTGTCTTTACTGTCATTCTCGGAGTTCTCTCGGGTCACTTCGATGTCCTTGTGCTGGACGACCGTCTCGATCACCTTCCCTCTGTCGCCGTTGCCTTCATCGTCATTGCCTTCATCGTTTTTGCCTCCATCGTCATTACCTCCATCGCCGTTGCCTCCATCGCAGGTTCTCTCTACTTCCACTCCCTCTGTCTCATCTACATTCTCCTCCTTTCCATTGCCGTGGCACCCCTCTTCGGGGTGAGGGTCCTCTACATTCATCTCTTTGCCTACTTCTGCACCATTGTGCTGTCGGACACCATCCACACCTCCATTCTCTTCAAGAACCTTCTGCGCTTCATTGCCATGGTCTCTGTCGCCGTGCAGGTTTGACATGCGATCCTGCGTTATTTCTTCAGTTTCGACCTCTGGTGCCTTAATTCGACGCCAGGGTACTTCATCCCACTGAAAAGAAGTCTCTGGGGTCGCTGGATCCACAAAAATTTCGGAGGCTTTCAAAGTTATTAGTTCGTGTAATAATACATGATACAGTCACTTACCTCGAAAGAACGAGAATGCAGGGTGTGTTGGCGACATACCGATCGCTTCTACAACAGCATCTGAATCCAGAAATTGTTGGAAAGCGTTGTGAATCGTTGCGATACTGGAATCCTCTCGGATTCTCGAAAAAATGTTCCAGATCTCCTTCTCGACTTTGCTTAAAATTTCAGGTTTCTGATTTCCTAAAGCACATGATAACTAAAGCGACATTGAGTGAATGGATGTCTAGACAATTCACTAGACACTTACCTCATAGATTGATTGTCGGGGGAACTTGCTCTTTACTAGCGTTGCTTGCATTAGCAAGAAACAAGGTGTGATCATGAGTGACAGATGCAAGGGCAAGACTAGCTCGCCCTGACTGTGTCGTCGAAGGTACTGGTTCATCTTTTGGCGGGTATTAGGATGGTATTTCTCGTGTAGTTGGAAAAGAGTCTTGTTGTCAACAATACACGAGAGGTTATCAGGCAGGGCTGGAAGTTTATTTGAATCTGCATGTGCCATTTCGTGTAAGAAGGCCCAGTGAAGAGCCGCGCCGCGGAAATTCTGGACCAGGCTATTGAATTTTTGGTTGGAATACGACTCAGATAGTCCTTGGAGATGTACAAGAGTTTTGACAAATGGCGATTCATCCACGACGACAAGGTCTTGCTGGTCGAGAGAAGCTCCATTATAGCACCTTTTAAACTCGATGAGTAGTTGCTGCCAATTGTCTAATTTCTTCCAACGATCCTTGATCTTGACTTTCTCAATCATCTTTGGGGTTATGCGGTTTGAGTACGAGGTACGAGGTGGGAAGGGATCAGTATGTGGGTCATTATGAAGTAACTCCAGATCCAGAAAACGATATGTTGCCAGCAGAGCGGAAACATGGTGGCTGTATTTCGTGATTAGAGTCTTAGAAGGCGTGCCAATGGTGAGCTGTGAGTCGTCAAGAAGATGCCAAATGATGTTAGACTCTTCCGTCATTGAAGTTGAGAGGAAATGCTCATAATTCTGTATATTTGTTGCAACGCGCTAATACAGTGAGGTCAGTAGATGTAAGCATGGTAGATATTGTAACGGCGTACATGACATGGGCTATGTTCTGGAAACATACGCGTCAAATCGCCGTGCAATTCTATTCTATACAAAGGATAGTCTCGAATAACTGAACACCGCGTCCGGAAATCGCTGACTCGGACTGCAATGCAGTCGATCAGTTGAATGTACATCAGTTAACACTTACCATATGAGCGTACCGTGATGATTTCCTCGCTGCGGTGTCATTGGTATATCACTTTCCATGTTACTTTCGACTTGATTGGCGATTTCAGGCCGAAGAGTTTGATTTCGGTAAAAGTATAAGTACTTTCACACCAGTGACGGCAGTCGCTTTGATATATTCAGACCTGTTAAATGTACTTTTGCGAATAGTATGTTACTCAGAGCTTTGAATTAAGTAGTTCGTTAGTTGAGATCCACTGAGAATCTAATAATAAAGGCATTATAGTAAGACTAGCTATTAGTGGGAGAGAAAAGAGAAGTTCCTTGATTGCGTGTTACGGTTGAGGGGTAAACGACTTTAGGGTGGGCTACCGCTCACGTGAACTTATATCCTGCGGCCGGACTCGGAGCGCCCCGACGTATAGTACTATATAGTAACCGGACTCTGAGCAGCTCCAAGGGTTGCGGAAGACACGGTGATATTAACATTCGTACTCTATCCCCTTCACTGTACTAACGGTCCGCTGTCTCTATCAAGAACATGCCCGGGCAACAGCCAGTCCGGGGGATTTGGGGGTTATGATCTCGTAAAGGTAGAAAAGCGGCCAAACCGCTGCAGCAATATCAGGCCGGCTCAGAGGGTCTACCGTTGCTTACGACTCCAGATCATATAGACCCCCCCCCTCGCGAGGTCGTTGGCAGCTTGAAATCGAACAACGATAGCCTTCCCCCGGCTTCGAAGCCAACTCGGACTCTTGCAGATAAGTCTTGTCATTCTGCACGATATCGACGCTGCTTGGTTGCATGCAACATAGGAATGAGATCAGGGTTGACGACACGCAAAGTAGACATATAATCGACCTTGCTGAGGGTAAACACCTCAGTGTTTATTGTGCTCTCGCTGCCGTGTCCGTAATGGACATCAACGTAATCGCGGTGGCGAGCGACCTCACTGGCGGAACTCAGGGCTCCCGGACCAGTGTCAGCCCTGAGTCGGACGGGAATATCGAGGTCCTTTTCACCCTCACCAAAGATTCGGAACAACTTGAATCAGAAGAAGTTAAGCATGAAGAAGATCACTGTACCTTGAAGAACTTGACGGCGTCCACTCCAGCAACGCCTCACGACGCGGGAGAAATTTTGGAGCTACTTGGATTGGCTGTAAGTCATCCTAACTCATTACGAAGCCGTTCGTACGCTACTTTTGTACGTCGATGCGCTCTACTTCGGTCTGTATAGCTCCACATCCTGATGTTGAAGCGGTCTCGAATTTTTAGTTGTCCTTTTGAGGTGGGTCATAGCCTATTTACCTTATCTTGTATGATTTATTAGCTATAAAATTAACATATTGTCATTCCTTGGTAGACCAAGGCGGAGTTGTAGGTTTTATTTGCCCATACACCCATCACGGTAATTATTTTTTCGTGCTGCCTCTTGCTCTCGAGGGATGTCCAAATGTAATCACGGTAGTTCAGCATGAGCTTCGTCGTATTCTCACAGATTTGTACACTTTCCTGACATATTTCAATGATAATATTTGTATAACTGTCTCCAATCGACTTGTACGAGGTTCAAAGCAGCTTCAACCGTTGCAGGCCGTTTGCGTAAGCATAATTACGCGGACAGTTCTAGAACCGCTTGCTGACGTAAGTCTTGCTGTTCCGTGCCGCGTACATGCCAAAATGCCATGGTGGGTAACAACATCGCAATACTGTCTGCCCTCGTGTAGGTGTGGATCCCACTAGGAAACACCTGACTTGTTTCAATCGCGTACAATGATTGCAGTCCTTTATCATTGAAGAATATGTATTACAAATAATGGAGTGAACATGGGGAATAGATACAGGAGCGTCTCAACGGTGTCCGATGTCAATGGGTTCGAAAAGTGATGACATGCGGGAGTGTTCTGCGTGCACACGATTCGCTTGCGAACTAAAAAATGTAAGATCAAAGGCGGTGCGCCCGTCAGTTTTGTAATCTACCCAGAGAAAGAATTAAACAAAGAGTGTTACACAAGGGACTAATTTGAACTGACCTGTAGCAGTAGATATCCAACGACCAGATGACTCCCAACCAGCCCGCCAGTGAATCCTATACTTTGACTGATCTTTGAGTTCAAGAGAGTCGGGCTGTTGTTCAGATTCCTCTGTCCACATGTTATGAACATCATTATCAGATGCCATGACATTATTGATCTGAGAGGTGAGCAGCCCCACTGAACAATTCAGCGCACCCTCGAGATTCTTTTCCTCGGCTCTTGTCTTGTAATTTATCAGAGCTTTTCCGATTTGAGTCAAAAAGCGAGAAGGAAGATCTTCGACGAGGGAATCTTCAGGCCCGTGAATAATGCAGCACTCACGAACCCATCGAAAGAGATGGAAAGCGGCGCCACGAGTGTAACACATAGCCAGTCGCTCGTTTGTCGGAATTCCGTTGATGTCATATGTCGTGATTAGCCGCTTCTCATCTGCAGTCAGTGGCTGAGTATGTTGGTTACCGGGTGTGGTGTATGTTCGAAAGTCCAGGACATTCCCCAGAATGACCAGAACACACACAGAGAGCAGACTCATTAGACCATTAATTCCATCCAGGTTTGGGAGGTGTACCCAGGCAGAATCTACACAAATAAATGTGTTGGAGTGAGGGAAGACGCAAGAAGTTCATACCTTCAGTGGATATCTTCTTGTCCATCAAACCGTGCAAGTAGAACACAAGGATCCGACGCAGAAGCTGACGAGAGGCCTGATGAGTTGTGTTAGTCAAAAATTTGTCCAACATGAATGAGTGGATAGCTCCTGAGAGTGTCTGTTGCATCGTCAAGGTGGAGTAAAAATGACCACCATAACAGATGGAATTCTCCATGCCGAACACAAAGTGGGGGGTGTTTGGTAGCATGTAGCTGCATATAATAATGAGCAAGTGATCTAAGGAAAAACTTAAACGACGTACACACGATCCCCAGGTCGAAGGGCAATAATCTCAAAATCGTATTGTGTACAATCAATAACCTCGTTGAGACAAAAGCCATCATCGAGATAGAAATCGATGGAAGATTTCTTGAGGCCAGGACGCTCCCGTAGAATGCCCCATGCCTTTCCGCCGACGCCTATCATGTTTTCCGTGTGGAAGCCTTCAGGATCTATATGTAAGAATGTCATCGTGTTCTTGAGGCCTGCAAGCCCCCATCGGACGTCGCCGGTAGGGTAGAGAGTCGAAGGGTTGAATATGTGTAAGCCACGGGTCACATCCCAGGCAGCCATATCCGTCGCATAACCATTTCGGTCACGGCTCCCATCCCACAGAGGAAAATCTAGTGCGTTCAAAATTTTGCTGCAGTCCGTATCTTGAGCATTGTCTAATAGATCTTGCACGACACCGCTAAGAACCGAAGGTACACAAGGCTCCCGATCGTCGTCAGAGGCAGCCAAGGTCGAGAAATCTATAATCTGCCCTGTTAACACTAGAGAAGCGGCAGCAGAGCCATACGAACCGGTGATAGAAATCTGTGTCGACATGCTACCTGTGAGTGTTCTCAAGCCGTGACTGTCGAATTTCAAGTTTACATCGCGAGGATAGCCAGTTACGACAACGTTCTTTTGAGAAAACATCTGCTGGATAGCATCTGGGCCCATTGTTGAAAGTGTTTCATATGTGATGACACTCAAGATCGACGTCTCAGGATCAGTAAATCTGCGAGGCACTCCTTGAAAATAATCAGCGTTGGCATGATCAAAAAATTGTTTGATTCGTTCAAGGAAGTGTGAATGCTATTCAAATCAGGTCAAAAATCTTACAGGGGAACCAGCTGTGACAACTAACATGAGCCTTGATCTTGAAAGATATCCGCTCCCCACCAGCGTCGAAAGCATGTAGATCGAACGTGCTTTCGATTTTGATTGGGGCCGTGTCACGAGCAAAAGATATATCTTCTTTTTCAACCTGCAGATAAGAAGTGAGCGCTGGAAGATGTCAAATATACGAAGAAATGTACATATTCCTTCACGACAGGTGGTTCAAATAACGAGTAGATGGCGTCAATATCTATAGGATTGCTGGCCGAATTTCCTTTCTCGCGTAACATAGGCAGGGCGTCTTGGTGCGACAATAACTTTGACTGCGCCTTTGGTCGCTGTTTCAATGATGTACGCGCTCTTTTGGGGCGGGGCCGTTGTGACGAAACTTTAGATAGAATTCGTTTTGTGGCCATTGTCCTATCCGAGACTAGACAGTATAATCTGTGAAAACAACAAACATGATAGGCATCAACGGAATACACTGACCATATCTCGCTGCCTTCGACTGGGCATTATCGTGACCTGTCTGCGTGTAGTCTGGACCCGGTAATAAGCAACGCAATGGTCAAAGTCAGCTGAAAAGAGCATACTTTTGTCAATTGCAGACGCGTCTCGGTCGGACCCGCTTTCATGCTCGTTATGACTGCGTTTGTGGCTTACAGTAGGGCCCTCATTTTCCTCTGACTCGGATTCGCTTTCGATGTTAACCATCTTGCGCTTGTGGCTTCTGGAAAGCTGATTCACTTCTGAATCGTTTTCTCTTTCGACGTCACACTTCTTGCTTTTGGATCTTCCGGTAGAACTTTCACTTCCCCCTGACTCAGTTTCACTGTCAGTGCCGGTCGCCTTGCGCTTGTGACTACCAGTAGGGCTTTCGCTTGCCTCTGTGGAAGAATCATAATCTGTGACAATGATCTTGGGCTTGTGACCTCCAGAGGTGCCGTTAGTTTCCTCTGATTGAGTCGTGCTATCGAACTCATCGACCCCGCGTTTCTTGCTCCCAGAAGTTCCGTTCCGCTGTTCAACGTCCATAAAGTTTTGCTCAAATACATCTTCATATAAAGGACCCAGCTCCAAATTATATGGAATATGCTTGCAAACAGTGATCGTTATTGGATCGACACTGTGGGGATCCATTTCGTGTGCGGTAGTCGAAGATTGAGCCAATGAATTGGACTCATCCATTGCGGTATCCGTTTCGCCGTTGGGTTGATTGACCTCATCTCGTGTGAAAGCTGTCGAAAGGAAAGATAGGCTCGCTTCCAGAGAATCAGAATTGCACGTAACCCTGGCTGGGAGGCTTGATAAAGTAGGAGGTTCTGGCGCGTCACCCGCAGGCGAGGAGGGACTTGTAGAAGGAGTGAGAGCGGGTAGAGGAGAAGAGCACCGAGAAATACAGGTTTGAGGAATGTCAGCGTCGGCAACCAGTGGGACAGGGTCTTCGATCATTTCAGAATTCCCGGCACGGAGGGGAACCTGTACGTGGCTTGTTACTGTAGGAGATGATGCGTGGCATGCTGCATTATCAAGAGGAACATGTCCTGCCCCAGAGTGACTGTGGTCCTGCTTGAGTATCATACGGGAGAGATCTGCGGACAATTTAATAAATGTTGCATATAATAATTTTAAAAAATACCGTTTGAGAGGGTAAACCAAGACCTGTCCGTAGGCGAACATGAGATAAACTCCTCTTCGTTTCCATAAATATGCGACGCCAATTCGATAATGATGTCTTTGATGTGTAATGGCCGTTCAGCAATTGCAAAAACGGCATCCCATATAAGATTCTCAATTTTGAGGAGTATAGGCGGCCTGTTGGGGCCAAGCTTGTGTGAAACTTCAATGATACACCGACGATGGAATGATTGCTTGACAATCCGGAACGGTAAAAGTAGATATATTGGAGATATGAATAGCGCCAAGTGCAATGGAGCGCAGAGACTTGCGTGTCCCGTGTTTCCTCCGGAAGGACCGAGATTATGATGCTTCAATAAAGTGACCATAACATCGGTGTACTCTTGCTGGGAAACTTCATCAGCAAATTGGCTTTAGGAATGATATCAATATTTCAATGCGATACCAGTCAAGAAAACCACAAACATTTGAATGTTCTTCTGTTCGCCTGGTAAGTTTGGAATGACTCCTTCGGGAAATATTCCCATGTTAAACGCATATACATGCAAGGCGGCGTAGAGAAGATTGTTCTCAATATTCACATAATGAGATTTCAGTTCACTGCGGACTAGGAGACGCATGAGGATGAGAAGGCGGCTTGAACCATCAGGGATATCAGTTTGTGGACAGGCCAGTACATTCTTATCGACAGCTGCTCGAAAGGTACTGAGAATAGTTGGCCATTCCTGGAGCCGGTCAAAGCCCTGAATGAAAGACATTAGATAGCGGAATAATAGTTTTTAGAAATGAAGAACTTGGGGAGTATTGCGGGTATTGGTGGAGGACGGAAGACATAAATCGCTTGACGCAGTCGACTCCAAAACTCGAATGCCAATATTTTCTCGGAGGACTAGAAGCTCAACAAATCTATAGCCGGCTAGAACGTTACAAAGTTTCTGATAGTCGAACACAGATAGAGATGGTTCCTGAGTCGAAACAATGGATAATGATTGGGAGGGTGTTTGACCGTACTCCAAGCCAATAGCGAGGACTTTTAACAATTCTTGAAAACGTGATTCACCGCTGATTTTCAGCACATCTCTTTCGAACGCCTGCCACGATAATAAGAAATTCTAGAGGCAAGCAGTTATGGCACACTGAAAAGCGGAGGAGAAAGGAAGCGATAGAACCTTGTTACGAAGTCTTTGAGCCACTTCGCCGAAGTCTTGAGGATCTAAGACTATACCATCCCAATTCCAGGAGAAGGAGCTGAGAATACAGGAGAATGCCCGTCGTAGATGCGTAGCTGGGAGAAATGTCGATAAGTAGACCATAGCAAGTCATGCAAAGACTGACGTGTAGATGGGACATAGATTGTGCGCTGAGATGTACTAAGGGCAAGCGGCATATTGCCAATCAGCCTGACTCGGAGTGCAGCGAAGAAGGGGTTGGAGCTGATGCTTACTAACACCTCTGCTGCAGGAGGTCTATGTCATCAATAGCGGAGTCCGGACCGATTTCGAGTCAACATCGCTGCTTTCAGTTTAAACTAACACCCCGCTCTCGGACTTCAAGTGCATTTCACAACTACGGGAAAAGGGCGCAAGCTAAATTATTCGTTGCCTGAACGTGAGTCGCCCGATCCTGACTGCATATTTGGATGTCAATATCAGTTGCATTTTGGTAGGACGACGGGAGAAATGTTCGTTGTAATATTTGCCGGTCAATGCCTGCTAGAAAACCTGAGGATGTTACCATGATAAGAAAGCTTGGTTTATCCATTAAAATCGGACCTTCAAGCCCGCGCCATCATTGCTCAGCGAGGAGCCTGTCGTCGCAAGGGGGCTAGAGAACAGTCCCTACGAGGGGAAACGGCCATGGAACAGCAAATGGATCTCATCAACTTGACTGCAACTGGAGGTCATAAAAAAAGGATGACGGAACTAAAGCGGTGCCTTGGAGCAGTGAAGAAGAAAAAGACATGTGGGACAACTTCCTATTTACAAATGAGTCTTTCGATGCCGGAGTAGAGCCCAACGCTGCAGCAGCTGAAGAAAGGAACCGGGTGGAGAAACAGGCTAACGACTTTGATATATGGCATGTCGAAGATTTTCTGGTACGCAGTACCGACTCTGATCCAAGAGATCTCACAGGCTCTTCGTTTACTATCTCGGGAAACGCCCTGGATTACGATTGTTCGGACCTGTCGTCGCAGCTTGATATATTGGATGACATGACTGATTCTCAGGCCGTGAAGCACTTGTCACATTCTACTTTTACTATCGCGCCTGCTTTGCCGCCGATTCGGTATTTTATGCACTCCAAAGACTTCAACAATCTTCTCACCTCTGTTGGCTGAACATCCTTGCTCCTATTACCACAGGAAACGAAGTCTCTCACAAAGTCAGAGGCAACGCCGGTTAGTACGG
>JAEKIV010000940.1:0-20337 GCA_016801325.1 Hypholoma fasciculare | reverse complement strand
TTTCCCATTTTGGACATATGATCGTTCGCCGAATCGCCGAATCGCCGAACTGGCGAAATTTCCAATACTCAGATGTCCTCGTAATAACGGTGAATGATTCTAGATTCAATCTGATTAATGCCACTGATTAATGTTCAATGTTCATGATGCCTTAGGCTGAAGATGTAACTATTTCTCAACCAATAATCCATGGAATAAGTGTTGCACTGTGTGGATGTACTGACGAGCTCAAGACGAGCTATGCATCGCACTTGAGTTCATATCAATTAATATTCCATTTGTGTAACAACAGTAACACTACGACAGGCCTCTATGATCTCCGACCAATTTAGGTAATTTACATGATCTGACAAATTGAGCCCGATTTGGAACTTTTCTGGCTCGCTGCCGCTTACTACCTACGCAATACACCAACTCTTTCTGTTTCTCCAGGTGCTGCCCAGTCCATATTCATCTGGATTGTTTCTTTATACTCAAATCTATCCGATCTTGACATTATATCGACAAAACCTTACCTTCTGCTCTATTGAATCAACGCTTCTCGCCTCAAGTTCAGGATCTTAGAATGGTCAGAGATTTCTTACCATTCTTTACGAGCTAAAAACGTCTGATCTGTTTGTTTTCAGGCTCCAGCTAAAGGACGTGATCCAAATCCTAGTGGTCTTGGAAGGGCCATTATCAACAAGAAAGTGAAAGATGCCCGGAGAATGCAAGAGTCGGGCTTGGTAAGATCTCAAAGAACAATCTGTCTTTAACAACCTCACCAACTCGGTCTATTCAAAAGTATGCAGTGGACCTTGATTCAACTTCTCGCCTCAAATCTGTTACTCAGGAGCGCGATCTCGACGAATTTTTAAATACGGCGCAATTAGCGGGAACGGAGTTCACAGCTGGTGTGTTTCCCTATATCTTACCTTACAAATTGAAACTTATCAACCAGAGAGGCGAAATGTGAAGATTATCCAACAGACAAGCAATATCTCTCAGAATCCTCATCTTTTGTCGACTCAAGAAGAGAAAAAGGTTCTCGAGAAGCACGCAGAAAATAAAACAAGACTTCGAGTTCCTAGAAGGCCCGCCTGGACGAAGGCAATGAGTGCAGAAGAACTGGACAGACAAGAGAAAGCATCATTTTTGGAGTGGAGACGAGGCCTCGCTGAGTCCGTCGACTTTTATTAACCACCTTGCTTATCGTTGACAAAAACTGCAAGGTTGCAAGATCGGGAAAACTTCTTATTAACGCCATTCGAGCGAAATCTGGAAGTTTGGAGACAGCTCTGGCGTGTTTTAGAGCGGTCCCATCTCATCATCCAAATCGTCGATGCGCGAAACCCATTACGCTTCCGCTGCGAAGATTTAGAAACTTACGTCCGCGACGTCGAGGGGCCCGAAGGCGAAGCAGGAACAGGAAAAAACAAGAGGATTTGCATGCTGTTGATCAACAAAGCGGATTTACTGACGGCAAAGCAGAGGTATTTACAATAGTACAAGTTACCCGTTTATGTTTATTCTAATAATTATACTCCAGAATACAGTGGGCAGATTATTTTGACAGCCAGGGTGTCAAATATGCTTTCTACTCAGCTGCGAATGCAGCTGCCATCCAACAGGCGCGAAAGGAAGCTGAAGAAGCACTCGCTCGTGCAGAAGAGGCACTGAAGCAAGCATCAAGCAGCGACGAAGAAGAGGAGGCGGGAGACGACGACGACGACGACGATACCCCAGCAGAGTCTTCGATAGAAGAAGACAGTGACTATGGAGACATGTACTTTTCTGCGGAAGAAGAAACCGAAGAAGGACAAGACCCAAGGGCCAAAGTGCTGTCAGTAGTAGAACTTGAAGCTTTGTTCGAGAAAATGGCACCCGATCTCTCCCGTAAGCACGCCTAATGATTGTGATTTCGCCACTTTTGACGTTTTTACAAGAATTTTTGGATGCGGGTGGGAAATCTCCTACAAAGCTTGTTGTTGGTTTAGTTGGATATCCAAATGTGGGCAAATCCAGCACCATCAACTCTCTCCTCGGAGAAAAGAAGGTTAGCGTGTCTTCGACACCCGGAAAAACCAAGCATTTCCAGACAATCAATCTTTCGGATGAAATCATTCTCTGCGATTGTCCTGGCCTAGTGTTTCCCCAATTTGCCACAACAAAGGCTGAGTTAGTTTGTGATGGTGTCCTGCCAATCGATCAGCTCAAAGAATACATCGGTCCTGTGGGCCTGTTGACGAAGAGATTGCCCCGCGAAATTCTTGAAATGACATATGGACTGACCATCAAAGTTCGCGGCATTGAGGAAGGAGGAGATGGAAGTATCACAGCGGAAAACTTCCTCATATCATATGCAGGTAAGTTTCACACTTTTGGCGACTTTTTGCCGTTGGCTAAATTTAAACAGTTGCTCGCGGATACGTCCGTTCGGGACAGGGTAATCCTGATGAAGCACGCGCTGCCCGATATATCTTAAAAGATTTCGTCAACGGAAAGCTGCTATTTTGCCATCCACCCCCCGACATATCGGAATCAGATTTCAATGAACCAACTCACAAGAATGCAATGATACGCTGGGCCGACAAGAAACGTGCTCCCGTGACAAGAGTTGGCAAGGACTCTGACACTTTTGTCCCTTCAAATGTAACACCAGCCACCTCGGATGGAAGCATACTTCCCGCTCAAGCTCTCGGAAGTAAATCGCGTGCAGTCGATCAGGACTTCTTTGAAAAGACATATACTCTCAATCCGAAACCCATTGAATCCAGTGGCAAGGAGTACAACGCAAGGACGCAGTCATACCCTCACCAAAATGCTGTAGCCAATGATGGGACACCTATTCCGCAGAAGCAATCCCGCCTGATCGCCCTACTACAGCAAAACCCGGATACAGGAAAGAAACACAAAAAAATGAAACGAGTCAAACAAAGAAGTGGCAGGGGCTATGATTGATACCTTTTCGGCTGCGCACTGTTCAACAGTCGTCGGAGTTCTACGACCCCGTCTTGGTATATGCCCGGTATTCTTTTATTATGATATTGATTCTTCGGATCTTGTTCGTTGAGTTGGAAATGGGGTATCATGATCCAATTCCTCTGAAAGAATTGTGCTCGAGTCAGTCGCAACTTGAGAGACCGACAGTTAACGTTCGGTTACTGTGGATGGTACAAACATTACTCGTTTAGGAATGATTACTCAATGATTTTTAACCTTCAATATGTGGCCAAATTTGGAATTGTCCCCCTTTTGATTCGTACCACGAAATCACGAAGGAGTCTTCACAACATTCTGGAGCTCTGGTTGCTTTTGGCCTTGTATACACTCTCCATCAGAATTCGCGATCCCTGCGATTATGCCTACAAGTACTTGGTCAAGTGATACGTTACTGGAGACTTCATGCTTACAACTTTGTTACAACTTCAATCGGGGTTTTCTAGGCCATTCTTTTCTGACAGCGTTGGATTCGCTCAAGAAGAACCAAGATCCGCAGCATATGGGTATATGCGCAAAACTAATAACAATTCGTGATGCGCGTAAGGAAGGTAAGAAGATTATCGTCTTTCCTGAAAACCGGTTGTAGAAGGGCAGCTAATTATACGCTAGCTATTGTACTAACACTCGACAAGCCTGCTACCATTGGTCGAAATCCTGATTTATGGTCAGTTTTATGTATCTTCGTGTTTGTTCCTCGCCTGATGCATTCTGTAAGCTCTTACGTTGTAAATGACGCGCTGGTCTCTGGAGTTCACTGTAAACTATATGCGTATGTATTACCCCAGGCTACTCTCACTTGAGGGAAGCTTTGAATGTCCTTAAACATGAAGCGTCCGCTCTCCGAGCGGAGGCATAATGATTTCGTGTCAGGTACGGTAGTGTTGCTTGAGAGTCGTATGTTTCTGATCATGGAAACAGGACCTCTCGAGAAATGGAATTACACTTAATGGCGAGCCTATTAAAAAAACCGCGATCATTCTCATGGACGGGGACATAATTCAGCTTCCGAACTCTCTCGGTTGGTCATGGATGTCGGCGTGCACAGTATTCTTACTGAAATATTTTATAGAGTTTACTTGCGTTCATTTATGGAAAGACTCTAAAGATAAGTTATCCTTTTTCGACCCAACACCTCCGCCACACCCTGTGCACAAGGTATGTTGTACTACATATATATTTAGCTTCCAATCACCAAATATGCTAGCAAATTGGACGATATACCGTCACCTCCCAATGCCTAGGCACCGGATCGTTTGCAACAGTGCACTTAGCCTTGGATTCACAAAAACATAGACAGGTTGCCTGCAAAAGCATTCGAACGAAGAAAGACTACGAGGTTGGGCAAGTCATGAAAGAAGTCAGAATATTGATGACGCTGAAACATGTTGGCTCTGAATCTCTTTGTTGAAATTACTTACTGAATCTCCCCAAAGCCCAATATTAATGAGATATACGACACCGAAGAGAACAAAAAGTTCATGTAAGTCTGAGTTAGCCCTTGTATATATATTGTTAAGATAATCATCCGGTTAAACAACACCTTACTTGTCCCTGCAGCCATATATTTCTTCAGCTCTGCACCGGAGGAGATCTTTTTACCTACATCACACATCATACGACTGGCTCAGGCAATCGAATTTGCGAGGCTGAAGCCAAGTACATTACGTACCAACTTCTTCAAGGCTTAGTGTATCTGCACGACAAAATGGTGTCGCATCGCGGTATGATGCGTTCATTTATTCGCTAAAACATGACTTTACAGCCTTGTAATGCTCAGATCTCAAGGTAGCGATATTTGAATTATGCACAGCTGCATCAGCTCATCATCCGCACTTTCTTTCATATTCAGCCAGAAAACATACTGCTTCACTGTCCTGGCCCATATCCTCGTATTCTTATCGCAGACTTTGGTCTAGCTAGGCCAAATTCTTATCAAGAAACGCTGAATGTTTGCGGCACAGTGTCATACCTGCCGCCAGAAGGGATCCTCGCCCTTGACAACAAACACTTGGGATATATTGGGTATGTGGGCACAAAACTTTGAACAGATATTTCTTGGATGTTACAATTTCACTCATAATTTGTGTAGAATGCCGGCTGACTGCTGGAGCACCGGCGTCATTCTTTACATCATGCTCGCGTGCGTAGATAATTTTCCGTCCTAGTACATTCATTCTACTAAGGTGCCCTCGGCGATTATCGTTTAGTGGTTGCCATCCCTTCGATAACGAGCCACGTCCATCTTCAAATTGGCTTGAACGCATCAAGAATTCTCATGAGCCAGCATCTCAGGAATTATCGCAGAGTTACATACAAGCTGATCTGAAACTTAAAGGAAAAATTGTACATGCAACGGTGGAATATTCCCATGATCCCTGGTCTAATTTGGCTGATGGTTTGCTGCTTTCTTTTGATCTTGTTCACGATCTATGACTGATGAATCGATTATAACTGACTCTTCCATTGCAGCGAAATCTCTGATAAACACATTGTTAATTCGAAACCCACAAGAACGATCGACAGTCCACGAAGCACTTCAGAGTGACTGGATACGCTGTGAGCTCGAAGATCTCAAAGAGTTGTATCATCTTCGGATTGAACGAGCAAACTGAACTTCCAATGGGTTCTCAATTGATTCGTGTTTCATCGTGTAATTGCATGTCATAGAAAAACTAGATATTTAAAGCACATGTGCATTAACGAATTCTTTTCCGATAATTTCGTGTAGTTCCCTTCACGCCTTCAAAAAATTTGCATGGACTGTAACATAAGGTCAGTAGTGATACTCCTGGAAGAGATGGACTGCCCACAATGAACATGGTCCGATGCGAATGTAGATATCTTGGTTTTTGGTTTGACTTTGTGAGTATCTTATGGATCCAAGCACATTATTTGAAGGTGCTCACAAAATAATAACTGTGATCGTAAGACTCGTGGCTTCTTACGCGTACTTGAAACTCGTCATAGCCGCTTTCTCGAGCAGCCTTCAAGAAGTTCTCGGGTAGCAGTTGACCTTGTTTGTAGAAATTATCGCCGGTTCCCTTCAAGTTGAAGCACTGAGTTGTCGGCACCTCACGAAAATATTTTTTGATCACTCACATAGTCAATCAATATGTGAATGGGATCCGAAGACTTTGAAATAAGCGCCGTCGCATCATATTTCTCCAACGCTTCCGTTGTGCCACCTTGCAAATAACCATTAAACGCCTTTTCTCCCCAGGGACATTTTGTTGGGTTAGAGATAGGGGCAAATGCAGATGCAGATCGATATTGCTTTGTTTTAGATGCTAGATAGAGCGTAAGGGCGCCATGGCCCCCCATACTGTGCCCAAAAATCGATTGACGTGTGAAATCCTGTAACAAAAGTCGATGAATGCTCAAAGTTCTCTACTGTAGATTTAGTGACGTACTATCGGTATACCGGCAGCCGCAATGACCTCAGGCAGCTCCTCTGTAATATGTGTTGCCATGTTATAATGCTTGGAATACTCTGGCTTAGTGGCATTGAGATAGAATCCGGCACCGGTACCAAAGTCCCAGTCGGCGTCTTCTCCTGGAACTCCGGCGCCCCGTGGGGAAGTGTCTGGGAACAAGATGGCAATATTTTGAGCCGCAGCCACACCAAAAAATCCGCCCTTCTGCGCTCTGCAATAGGGCAGTTTGACTTCCTTCAGGTTTCAAACAGGGCGAGGACGTACCCTGTGTCTTCTGTACACGTCAATCCCGCAAGGTAAATAAGGACAGGAACCTTTGCATCGTTTCCAATGAAAGGGACAAATAGATTGAAATGCGCATCGAGGCCTCCAAGAACGGATGACTGTGCATGATGATAAGTAGATAAATCTCAGTAATATGAGCCTAGGTTCACCTTGAACTTGTACTTCGTCAGCGCTCCTTCAAACACCTTGTTTGAGGACACCTTTTCGAGTGCGGGCAAGTTTGACATCTTGGGCAGAGATATCTGGAAATCCGTGTCTGTCTGGGGTTATGGTGCTGGGAGAAGAGAAGATGGCGAAGGATTGCCCATGGCCATTCTATCTAATACCCATCACGTGTAGAAATTGGAAAGTAGGTAGACCGAGAGGCTGAGAGACCGGAAAAAGTATGATGCGCCTAGGCAGCATTCACCTGATGCCCTGATATTATTATAAGAGAAGATAAAGACTCCATGAAGGTGAGGGAAGTGAAAGAAGCACTACTTCTTCCCATCGAACAGCCCCTAAATAAGCTTTCCATCTTATCTATTGTCTTATTTGTGCTTAACCCCGGAAGCAACGACCGCCAGCTCCGGACCGGATTAATGGCACAATGGTCAAATGTTGTTTGACTTTGAATACCACTGCTTGTTACATAAATACCGCCACTTCCCTTTTCTCTACACTTGTCGTCAACTCGGTAGCATGGAAGATGGTGACGCCGAAAGTTCCAGTCTGATATTCGTAGCCTGCGGTGCTGCTATTGTGTATATACTCTTAGTGAAGAGTGAGCGATCTCATCCAAACGTAAGTATTTTGACTTAAAACGATGCTTTCAATGGCTGTATTCAAGGTGGTTCTGGTTCTGATTTCAATTCAGCTCAAACATATTGCATCTGCAGCCAATCAAGGATATGTTCTTTCTTTCCTGGATGCTCTGAGGGCTCTTTTCCAAGGACCAATTTTGGTGCAGAAAGGATATGAAAAGGTGTGTTGATTCACTTAAATCTTATGTTTTGATTACGGGCTATGTTCTATTCAATTTACTGGTATAAAGCACAGAGAGGGTTTCTTTAAATTAGCAACTCTGCAGCGATGGCTCGTCATAGTGACTGGGACACAATACATTGAAGAAATGCGAAAGGCTCCGGAAGATGAGTTGACACGGATCGACGCTGCCTCGCAAGTACGTCTTTATTAGCATTCATTTCCACGTTTTGTTTCTGATAACGTTGTTACATTCAGTCGGATATATCCAGGTGTCTTTTAAGACACCATACGGCTCTCCATATACAACAAGCAAGCTTTTTGACTAGGCATGTCACTCAGAACCTACCGTTTTTTACATTGGACATAAAGGACGAGCTAGTAACAGCCACTGCGGACAGTTCTGTATTATCGAGATCGGCCTTTGAAGGCGAGTCAACTATGCTCAAACGCTAATAGTGGGTCATCTTATTCTTGAACAGAATCAGACTGGAAAGAGATTTGCGGAAAAGATCTGGTTGTACCGCTGACAGCGAGAGCAGTCGATCGTATATTTTTTGGGATGACTTTTGGTACGTTTCAAGAATTCAAATATAAACGGTCAGTTTGTACAATTCACAGGTTTCAGCACGGGAAAGGAACTACACTCAACTTTCCTTGAATTCCTTGATGAGGGAGCTTGATTTTAAAAGCTTCTTTAATCGTACCTTTCCATTTCTCCCAACACCTTTTGGAAAGTAAGCCCTATATTTAATCAAGCATACAATCTCATATCTTAATGATTGTTGGAGTTTTCTGTCGTGGTTTGGTGGAGCAAAGCAAATTGAACGACAAATCCATAAAATCGTGACCGCCTACATTCGCGAAGAGAGGGAAAACATCTCGAACCAAAGGCCAGATTTTATAAACCACATACCTGTGAGTAATATGCCAAATATATTGTGTTTGATGATTGCTTGAATTTGATAGAATGATGTACTCTCCCAAGTCATTCATAACAACATGATAACGGGGGAGATGGCAGGCATTGAATCAACTTTGCTTAATCTGGCTTCAACCGCAAAACAAACCCTGGCATTGGTAGAAATTTTACTGTTCATTGACATGACAGTGTTCTGAATCTCGATTCTAGGCATTTGTGAATGTATTGTATGATCTAGCGCTGAATTCAACAGAGAGTGGATTTATGCGCCAGGAGATCAGAGATATTGTCGCCCGGGAAGGATGGTCAAAGAATGCTCTGGATAAGATGCACAGCGCGGACAGTTTCATCAAAGAATCGATGCGAATAAATGGAATCTTTACATGTGCGTCGTCACCCGTTACAAAGCCTAAATTAGTACTAGTAGAAGAATTGACGACATCTCAAATCATTAGTACCCACTGTTCGCAGGACTGTACAAGCTTTCACCTTTTCCAATGGCACAACAATACCTCAAAATACCTTGCTTGCAGTTCCTGCTACCACCCGACATCATGATAACAATTTGTATCCCGCCGCGAGTACCTTCGATAAGTTACGATTTTCCTCTCATGAGAAAGGTGTCCACTATCGCCATTCTACCAGCCGCAATCACATCAGATCCATGAAACATAATCTTACCACATCAACTACTGAATATCTACCATGGGGAATTGGCCAGCATGCCTGTCCTGGACGTTTCTTTGCCGCAATCCTGTTGAAGATGATGCTTGCTCATGTTTTGATGCATTACGAAGTCAAATTCGAAGACGGAGAGAGACCACCAAACATAATATTGGATATGAATTATCTGCCTGATCTCGAAGCTAAGATTTTGATTAGGAGAAGTAATAGGGAAAATAAAGGAGATGGGACTCTGGGAGGGTTACTTTAGTTCAATATCAAATTGTATAGGTACATTTTTAGTACTTGCAGAATATTGGTTCACTTTCTGGGTTGCTATGCAGAGATCTTCAGAAGGCTGTGGCATTTCCAAGAAGTTTCTATTTTCTAAAAGTCTTTGTTGAAACTACTCAAGCAATAATGACATTTTGCTTACATGGGCTTACAGGGCATTGTATACCAATCAGTAGAATATATTTGATTCCAGCAGAGAGGTCATAAGTAGAGTACTAGGTGGTAAGTATCCAACTGGCTGATATATCTATGTAAGACTACCAGAAGATGGAATGATGAATTACTTTGCAATAATCATCAAGGTCTTTAGGATTATGCTTTATATGAAATGTATGATCTAGATAAAGCCTCAATGACATATGCACAAAAATAGTTTTAGTCTGCATAATAGACATAATGTGGGGCAAAGGACATTTCCAATATTACAAGGCGGTTACAATATCACATTGAAATGACATGAAAGATACAATTTTTTATCATTAGAAGATCATTGAACAATTATACATCTACTGGGTTATATTACACTACAAGATGATATGGAGAGTATGATACAAAGATGGGGCAGACAGAAAATTCAATTCAAACATCAAAAGGGCCCTAGAAAGGCTTCAGTGAGGAACAAAAAGGTGATAGATACACACTCACAGCAACTTCTCTCATGTCCAAAGCTTCCAAATTATGGCAACACCGGTTTCCTGTAGTCTTTCCATACTTGACATGGACAGCTTGCAGATTTTCGTCGACGAATATGTGGAGGAACCACCTCTCATGGAACATTTTGTCAGGGGAGTTGTTGTTTACATGAGACAGCCCAAAGGCCATATAATGGGCTTTGGATTCAGAGGGCAACAAATGTATATCCTGGCTGACAGAGAGTGGGCCAGTCAGAGACCAAGGATGAAAGTCACAAAAGACTCACTATAATACCACATGCCACGTACGCAAGATGTCGCATGTATTCACACCCTCACTTTCCATTTACATCACGATCTGGATGTTCAAAATTGCCTGTTCGCGTCTATCTTTGTTGCTTGACAACATGGCCTTGTGTATGTAGATGGTGTAAGTTGAAACTACAGGTATCTTGTCAGTTCTAAGATACAAGAGAATTGAGGGGATCTGGTACTCACTACTGCCCATGATAATATCAGATGATAAATCTCCTAAGATGTGATGAGCCACTCACAATAATACCTGAACCAAATGAACATCAATGATGGGTCTTACTCTTCACATTGTTATTAATGCCCCCTTGTGGCTGTGGTCGCTGAATGCCCTTGGGCATACCATGTTGACACAGTACTAGTAGAGCCTCCTTGCATGGGAGATTTGGGCATGGAAGAACCTCCTTGTGAGGGGGATTTAGGGGAGGGAGCCCTGAAGAACCATCTTCAATGATGAAGGTACAAGAGAAGGAGAGGCAGTAGGATGTTTTGCAGTGACAGCAGCCCAAGAGGTTGCTGCTGACTTCGAAGGCAGGGTGGGTGCTGGCTGGACAGCTGCTGGATGGGATGCAGCTGGAGTTTTCAGAGAATGTTTTGCAGCCGCATGATCCGAGATGACTGAGAGGTTTTCAAAGTACAAAATCAGGCTGTGCAGTCCCAATGAAGCAGATGGAGGCAAATCAGGGGGATTCAGTGGATCAAAGGCCTTCCAAACAATAGGGAATGGGGGAAGCCAATGCACATGTCAGTTCCGAGCCTCTCATATACTAGAGTGCCTTTCTGTAAGTAAAGTCATCGCATCACTGTTGTTGAGCAGCATTTCCAGAGAGGAGCCGTCTGGGAGCTTAGGGTCAGCAAGAGTTGATGAAGGGTTTTAGGAGGTTTGACGCTACAGTTAACCTGTGCTGGTTGTCCATTGCAAGTTCATTTGTGGTCAGAACTTGTCCTGTGGTTGGGAACAAACTGTTTGCCTGAATGTATGTACACCACAATATACTCCCATTCAATAAGTCCTTCTTCAACTTGTTATGACCAGCAGAGTTTATGGCAACAGTTTTCCTCATGATTACAGTCAATGAGCACATGGTGTCATTGAGGATGATACAACCATAGACAATCTGGTCAAAGAAAGGGTCCTATAAATTGGAAATGTTAGCTTGGTGTAACAATATTTATTGTAGATACTCACTTTCATCCTCAAATAAAATTGAATGTGGGTAATGGCCTTTCTGGGCTCTCATCTCTCTTTCTTGACAATTGCCTCTAGATCACTGAGACGTTTCATGAGGGCATTCTTGCGCTGCTCTGGAGTTGTTAGGCCTGGAGGAAACGCGATCTGCGTGTGGTCAAGAGCAACATTCTCTACAGACATCCGTCAGATACCAGGGGCGTCAATTGTATACACCACCAGGTTTACGTACCATGTTCCGTAGAGAGGTTCAGACTGAATTCTGATACCGTGGCATCTGATGAAGATGTGCTCGCCCCCGAGATTGAAGACGGACGATACAGCAAACAGACTCGGAAGTAGATGCACTTCCGAGGTTTGCGACCCGGGCTCTGATTCAAGTTCCTCCGCAGAGTCAGAGCCTGAGGAGACTGTCGAGAAGTGGTGTAACACGGACGCCATGTGCCACTGGCAGTGTAGAGTCTAGACGTTGGTGTTGAAGCTTGGCTCTTAGCGGATCACGTTTATTTGTGCCGTACAACAGAGCCAAATAACGCTTGGTAACTTGTGCGTTAGCTCACCCTGCTAACTGTTTACACCGCCAAACGTACAACATCCAGGGATCACGTTTTCTGATTTTGTCGGGAGCACATGTCATCGCACCTGAGTAAGACATGAAAACAGCTTCCTGCCCTGAAAAATTTCATCAGTTAGAGTAGATGTTTGGCATGTGTTCAGATATGGCACGTACGTAGTAGGAACACTGGCTAAAAGGTTTTTTTTCATCTATGCATCGGATACAAACCCAGTATTACCACAGCTGGGGTAATGGATGCCCATTTAGCTGGGCGGCATATGCACACATATGTTCTACAGGTCTTATCTCGCATATTTAACAGATACAGAGCCAGCCATATTGACGCTGAATATTTTGGTGTTAAATCGATGTTAAATTAGCTGGCTTTTCATCTGTTAAATTAGATTTGCGGCTTGTGTTCAGATATGGCATGCATGTAGTAAAAACACTGGCTCCAAGGTTTTTTTCCATCCACACCGCCAGTAGTCGAAAAGGTAGCAGTCACATTTCATGAGTATATCGTAGGCATTTTTTACTTCACATGACTCGCATACAGTGCCAGCACCGCAGCAGGTGGTAAAATTGATTCCAATCCAGCTAGTTGCGATATGTTCAAGAATGGTCAGCACGCAGTGGCAAATTCTTTTGAGAGGGTTTAATCCATTTAAATAGCAGAAACTCTACACGTCGTGACCATAAAATTGACCATAATGTTGATTGTCCTTCGATATCGTGTCTCGCACATAAGTCAATGTTATAGCCATATGACATAGAATCTGCCTATAAGATTTTATTTTGTTAGCATAGTAGGTAATGTACATATCATCATCATGTGTTAGCTCACGACAATTAGTTCCCTCTGAAATTACAGTTTGTATAACTTTTGAGGGGTGGTAGCCATGTGACGGAAAGTTTGTCAATGAGATTTCATTCATCAGGTAATCTACATGTTATGACTACATTACAGGGCGGGGCCCGGGCGGGCGTTTGGGAGACGAGGATGATGTTACGGCGGAGTGGGGCGCTGTGCACCGCAAGATTGACGAGGCTTTAAGTCGATCACGATAAGGATGGTCTACATGTCGATCTTTCCAGAACGTTTGGTCGTGTATCTATGTCGCTGGCTGAAGTCGAATATATCTGTATACATTAGATGGTGTCGCCGTTATTGGTTCCTGTAGCCCTCGGAGATCATCTCAATCTGCGGATAGCGGGTCTTCGGATTTGGAGACAGACTCGAACGCACCGAAGTCGCTGCCCTGAGGTCATGGAAGGGGGAACGGGGAGACAGTGGGGTATGGAAGCGCGGGACGGAAAAGGAATCTTGGGGAGTGGGATGTATGAGAAATTCAATTGGTAGACGAAGGGTCGGTGGACGTGGGTGGATGTGGCGAACCGAGACGCGAGATAGAGGGCTGTAAAAAGATGATAATTAGTACAATCAAAGAATTATCCAGGCAAAGATGGGGACTTATCCGTTACTGCTTTCTGAGTGGAATGGCCATGTGCCAGCTATAAACATCGCGAGTCTACTTACAAAATTGATTGAGCAAATAAACATCGTGAGTCTACTTACAAAACTGATTGAGCAAATTGCGAGCACCAAGAATTACAAAAAAAGGAGACGAAAAAACGTATATACAAAGAACTTCACGAGCAGTTTCAATTTCCTTCGGAATTCTCTCAAATATCTTCTTCCAAGATTGAGCGTTCGATGAGACGTTCTTCAAGATCGTCGATCATGAACAGGAGAAGTCTTGTTTCATCTCTGATTTCGTCCTTGAACTGAGAAAACTCCGAGGCAATTTTTGCGATATCGTCTTGACTTCTTTTTACTTGTTGTTCTAACCGATGAAGGCGATCGTTGCTTTGCAGTTGGCTGTATCGCATAGCACGGCTGATACGCAACAAGGCATTCTCGTGCTTTCGAAGACGCGAAAAATCTGTCAATTTTGAGTGGAGAAGTATAGCGTATAGAAAAGTTCATCGTTACCGTGGTCATCAGCAGTAAGGCTGGAAATGAAAAGAAGAACTGATTTCTTGTTAATCACGACGAAATAGAACGGTCTAAAACTCGTAATGACGACACTCACTATCACCAATGAAGGCATGAATAATGACAAGTATCAAAAAAAGGCATATGTTGACAATAGTGCTTTCAAGGGCTGTAGTAGCTGTCATTTCTAATCTCAGAGTTAGTCATAGACCTATATAGGAGTAATTGAAACTTGCTTGAACAAAGAAAGGAAGAGGTGAAGTGTGATGCTGTCAGGAGTTGACGAGGGATCATCATCAAACATTCTATCTCCGCGCTGAGCTGACTCCTTCACGCGACCGTCACCTCAATTCGACACCACTCAGCGAGTTCGAATAAATGGCGATAACCGTAATACGGCCAGTGATACTTTGTATCACTACAGGACGGCTGGAGGGTATTCCATCTAAACACAGGCATCGCACGTCCAGAATCGCAATCCACGCCGCGACAAATGCACCAGACCAGAATCCACGACTTTCTTCTGCAGCTGCGTCCATCCTCGCGTCCGCTGAGCTATGCCGGTCTGCGCGCCTTCCTCGTGCCCATCTCCCGCGTGGCTCGCCGCACAAATATCAACTGAGTTCCATGTACCGTCTTTTCTGTCCTGCGTGCGGAAAAAAAAAAGTTACCGAGCGCTCCTTCATCGCCTCCGAGTGCCTTCCAATGGGGTGTCCGCGTCGTCTTTCTTCGTCCCCAGCAATCTACTCGGGAACTGTAGCAGGCGGCCAGCTCCCGGTGAGGCCATAACATTCACATTTCGCTCCAGGTGCGCCAGATATGTCCCACCCGTCGTCCGCTTCTAACAGCACGTAAACGAAGACGCCGCCTCCTTGCCCATCGGCCCTGTGTGACTTTTACTAGCACGTCTGGAGTAACGATGACCATCGCCGACGTCGACCGTTGTTCTTGTACATATTTCCATAGGTAGCGTTAAAATGAAGTATAAGAAATTCCGTATATGCCTATATTAATGGGCCAACGGGCATCGTCAGTGCTCATAATAGCAGCTAGACCGGATACGACACTCGAAGCATCTCGCAGTGTCCGACATTCTGCAGCAGCGAGTGTTAGCTTTACTCCCAATCTGACAGTGATAAATACCAAATACCATGATGAGGTGGAACGTAAATGAGCGAATAAGGATCCTGGAAGCATCGACGAACATGCGACACGATCGCGGGGAGGATAGAATCCCAATTAGCCAGAATGAATTTCGCGCGTTACGCGAAGCCATTGCAAGATCAATGACAACTAAAGCCTTGGAGCCAGATGCGCACCGGATATCTACAAACGTCGCATATCTACGTGAGTATGCTTGCCAGAGAAATACAGAATGGACTACGCACATAAACATCTTTTGCATTCTTGAAACTGTCAATTCCTAGTCCATTGAGCACCTGGCGAATCTTCTCCACCAACTAATCCTTCTCCAGAGGCAAAACACGCTCGGGTTCGAGGTGCGCCATCACACGGAGCAGAGCAGTGAGGTGCGCACTGCACTTCTCCAGTGTCTTTGCCGTTGGCGTAAAGCTCCAGTCCTCCAACTGCCGCTGCTTAAAGTAGACCCACGGCATGTTATCTACCTGGTTTAATACGGAGTAGATGCACAGCGTCATGCGCGTATCGCACAGCGCGATCTCGCAGCGTGTCGCGTCGAGCCGGTTTAGCGCCATGCATCTCTGCGTGTTGGTGTAGCCCTCGGTGACAGAATGAAACACGAATATGCAGAACCGGAGGGGCGGGACGAGGGATTCGCCGTGCACCATTGTTGCGAGTTTATGGATATCGAAGTGCGGCGGGCAGCTCGCATCAAGGCTGACAAGGTCGGGAACCAACTTGAGCAAATCTGTGAACTGAAGGGGTTATAGTATCCCCGGTCGGATATTAAGCTTCTGAAGACGTGGTTGACTGGAATGCTTGAGGATGAACATGAGGCTTGGAATGATGCTTGGGGGACGTGAATGGAAAATACCCGATGCATATTTGCAGTGACAGCGTCCCTGATGCCGCGCAGGCGGACGATAGACGTGTGCGGTATGTACATCGACATGGTCGACCAGCGCTCGGCGTGGCATGCAAGCACGTTGAGCGCCAGGCGCCTGTGAGCGCTCTCCCTGGTCTCCGACTTGTCTGTGCCGATGGTGACAGGCGGCGGCGCATCGACCGAGAACCGCAGGACTTCGCTCAGGCAGGCGACCTGCCGTTGTATGCGCTTGGTGTCCGGCGCGGGAAGTGTCACAGGTGGTGGGTCGACCAGGAGCGCGGACAGGAGGAGCACGGCGTCTCGCCATTCCTGTGAGACCTGCATGAGCTACTATCGGTACGCCCAAACCTCTTGAAGGAGCCGCCCGATGGCTGACCACATCATGATCTCTTCGAGGATCTCAGGCGGAACGCGGCGTACCGCAGACAGCAGGGAAGTGTGCTGCTGAATGAAGCCCCGCAACTTAACATAGGGGAGGTGTCTCTTGATCCCATGCTCTAAGAGGTTCTGTGAGGTACCCTTGGGCGTCGTTGGCGAGTAAGTAAAGCAACCCAAAGCCCACGTCCTGCAACAAGCTAATGGGGAACACGAAACGCTCCCAGCCTAGCCCAAGGCTATTAACGATCCAAATCGACAGTGTCCTGCACGTATCCGCGAGTGAGCGCGCGGTAGCGCTCACATGCCTCGTAACGCTCAAATCAAAGAAGTTGAACAGCGAGATGCTGCAGCAGATCGCGAGGCCGGAGTAGAGTACGGTAGGCGTCATGACCGTCTGCGTCCAGCCGCGCGGGAGGTCGAAGAAGGTGGAGAGGCGCGTGACGCTGGGGATTGAGAGCATAGGCAGGAAGAGCAGGATGGAGAGCGTGCCGAAGAGCCTCTCAAACCCGACAGCGACGAGGGGCGAGACAGAGTACTGACCTGTGTATGGTTAGTTGGGTTTGGAGGGTAGGTGAGTACGCACTCATTATCTTTTCTGTGGAGAGGTGTGAGTGAACAGTATTTTTGGGATGGAGATGGACATACCTTCGACGACGAATTGGGTCGCTGCGCTGGGGTGGGGTGAGCATGCATATCAGGGGTGGGTGCAGGCGGAGACTCACAAGACCTGGGAAAATAGGATGAAGAATATGCCAACAAGAACCTTTGTGACCTCTGGTTCTTCGCGGAGGCCGAGGGCGCTGGCGAGGTTGTTGACGAGTGATTCCTTGATGGCGTCCTTGATGAGGGAGCCGCTGTAGCCGACCAGGGCGACACCTGACATGATAATAATAAGGGAGACCCATCTAGAGAACAAGAGTGAGAATATGAATAGAGGGGGCTGGGAGGACGCACTGATATAGCCAGAAACGGCGGCGGAGGAAGAGGACGCTGAATACGCCGACGAAGACGAGGGCGCTACGGGTTATCTGGTAGATGGAGACGGGGTGTAGAGGAGGCCGACATTCGTCAACTGGAGGATGGTTAGTGGGGGGTGGGTGGGAGAGATTAGACGCACGGTGGTGCCTGTGAGATCGCAGGCGACGGGGAGAAACATGTCTCTGCGCTCCGGATGGCGTGAATAGATCAAGCTAGTTTCCTCCTCAGAACAGAAAGGGGCTTTGTTAGAAGCCAGCAGGTGCGGCACGAGTGACTGCGACAGAGGTTCTGGAGACTCCGTTGGCACTGCGAGTCGCCGGTTAGTGGCGATCGTGTCTGCTCGCGGCTTACCTTTTACACTCTTCCTGATTTTGCTTTATAGAGCAAGCATAGGTCAGCGCGATGTTGTGGAGGAAAAACAAGCACTGCTCACCTGTGAAGCAATTACCAATTGGGAGTTGGGCTCACTGATATATTACGTGATCGAAAAAAACTGGTCTAATTGTCAGTTATTTAGGAGGTGCTCGCACACATTTCCCCGAGAAAAGACATACAACTTTGAAGTAACTGAATAAGGCCACGTCAATCGCATTGCAATGCATGGATCTCGCACCGTCTCCGTGGACGTTATTGTATACGAAGCTTCCTGGACGTCTAATAGAAGGCGAGCCCCGCTACTCCAGTAGATATTGAGTAGATAACGCGGAGATTCCACACACGAGGCACGGATGTAGCTTCCGTCTAAGAATGATTTGATTTCAGCAAGATGTTTCACCGTCTCCTGCATCCAGTCGGAGTGTTGTGATGCTTTTCGGGATCCTTGAATTTGAGGCTCCGGCACGCCCGACGAAAACGCCATCACTATATATCTTCGGGCCAAGCGACTCAAAATCGAGCCGCCCGCCAACCGTGAACGCATCCGTCACGCGTCCGTCTTATATACCCGCTGGTACACATACGAGTCGTTGAACGCACCCGCGTATTCCGCGAGGTCGGCCGAGGCAAGCGAGACGAGTGAGCTCGACCACACGCGCAGCTAGTGCGATGCCCCCACGGGGATGTACTGTGACGGGATGGTGAAGATGAGGAAGACGAACGACTAGGGTTCCCGTCGGGCAGCAATTTGCAGTCGGTGAACGCGTCTCGCCGACGCCCTTCGCTTCGAGTGAATAGCTGTACACGCCCTGCGTAATGCACTCCTACCTACCGGAAAATTAGCCTGCGCAAACCTCATGATAATATCATGCGCCTCACCATATCGTAAACGCAACGAACGCACGCCCGACATACCCATTGTACACCTGCGACCCTGGCACGCCGGTCTTGAGCCGCGCGAACGAGGCATTGGCACTCGCGGCAAACTTGCGGTCTTTCGTGATTCGAACCTCGTCCTCGCCGAAGATGCGGTGGTCCGAGGAGCCCGTGCGCAGTCACACGCAGAGAGCACAGGCAGCCTACAGGTAAAGTTGCATTTCCAAGAAATACCCTGCGTAGGGTAGGCGCGATCCGAGAGGCGAGGAAGAAGAAATGGGGTGACATCGAAGCAAAGCCTTGATCAGCAGTGAGCGGCGGTGCGTATACTCGCAATACCGCGAAATCTAATAGGCGCAGGTCCCACCTTCAGTACCTCCGTCGTCGGCTCGCCAAGCACGCGCTCGATCCCATTTGCCTTGAATGACAGTCCAAAGACATATTTCCCAGGTCGCACTCGTCTGACTCGGGTTCCACCCTGGATTGATCAGAGCATCAATGAAAATTGAGTAAAGAACGCAAGCTTGAGGGAGCGCACGAGATAAAGAATTGCATCGGCGTGCTGTTCGCGGCTAGTCGGTATGTGTAAACATAGCGCTCATATCGAGCACTAAGTAGACCGCGGCGGCCCGATACACTGCGCGCGGGGTGGTGAATAGCGACGTGTATGACTGAGCGGTGCGACATCATGAAGGTCATACGCACTTTAGCGGGTTCGTCGCCCGCGGGTCCTCATATAGCGAGGAGCCGAATTGCACATTGAGCCCTGCCCAGTTTGAATTGCTGATCGGAGACGCGAGAAGACGATGGTGACGAGGCGTGAGGAGGGGAGGGCTATAGTTAATTCGGTGTGTCAGAACAGGAAAGCGATATCGCAAGGGCCGCAACACACCTTCTGCTTACAGCTATCTCGTAGTTTGGGCACTCGTCCTCTTCGATGGGCCTCCGCTCGCGGGCGGCATGAATGGCATGATGTTGGACGGTAGCCACGTCCGCAGATCGCATTCCCCAAGCGTGTCCCGGTGGACGATATTGTCCGTGTGGAATGTTAGGATCGTAAGGAGCGGTATAGTGGCGTTGCGGCGGCGAAGAGTGTGTAGAGCGAGAGGCTCCGGCAACGGTAGATGTGCACCGTGAGTAGCCCTAGCATGTCCGCCTGCTCGAGTGGAAGGTATTGCGCATTCGCGCTACCATTTCGCCCATCAGGATCTTGTCTAGGATACAGCTTTGTGCTGCGCATTGCGACGTCAAATGGAAGCATCCGCGATGCGCCGAATATCGTCTCCGATCTTCTAATGAAGCTCCCATAGGCTTTCTCCCTTGAGCCGATAGACACGACGGTGTTCGTCCAGAGTTGCGGAACGTTGGGAATAACAGTCGCCCCATGCCTGTAAGCGTTGTGAGGTGCCCTACGGGGCTACCTCTTAGAATCACCATCAACAACGGAAAACAACACTCTCGAGCACAACTAGGGGA
>JAEKIV010000929.1:0-10047 GCA_016801325.1 Hypholoma fasciculare | reverse complement strand
ATCTTCATCATTATCTTTATCATTATACTTTGCAATGGCTTTTATATTTGCCTCCTTCATTGAAGCTTCTGCCTATCCAAGCCATCCCCCAAAGGGAAAGCTTTTTTTCTACATAACCCTAACCCTTCGACGGCCTATTTTTTCCCCGCCATGGCTTCAAATCGTCCATCTTCGCGGCAAACGGCATCTCGCAGGCAATCTGATGCTGGAACTGAATCTATGCGTCTCACCGATACATATGGACGCCTACCTGGGACCCGGACAGCCTCAGTGCATGCCACCCCTGCCGCCGTTCATTCTCAGTTACCTCCTTCTCAGTTACCTCCTTCTTCAGCTCCTCCAAACTTTGATCGCTTTGATTTCCAGCCTAATGGGCTTTTGTCTGTAGAAACTCTTCCGCTTCGTGTTCCGATTCCCTCGACTGGTACAGATGTTTCCTTTTCCTATGAACATTCCGTTCCTGCACATAGAGTTCCTTTGCCACTGTCTGCTTTGTCAAATTCGGCGTCTCATTTTTCGGGGGGTGTTCGCCCCTCGGCACAGTCTTATGGGGGTGTTACCTCCTTATATGCGCCTGGTTCCATTCGTGTTCTTTCGCCCACTCGCAATTTTCCTGATGTTTCTCTTGTTTCTCGTGATTCATCGCGCATATATCATACCTCTTCTGTTCTGCCTGATTTCTCGGGTGCGAACTCTAATTTCCCATCTCAGGCTTCTGTTGGTACTTTTTCGTTCGGTGATAATGTGTCAATGTCCGCTCCGTCTTCTGGCTCTGCGTCTCAGCCTTTGGTTCAAGCTTTGGCGACCCCTTTTGTTCTCGACTCTCGCTCTCGCCTGTCTCGGGCTCCGTCTATGCGTTCTCCTCTTTTTATGCATTCCCCTTCTGCATCGAGTCTTACTGTGGATGTTCCACAATTACCGCGCATTCCTCGTCATTGTTTGCCTTTGAATCCGTCTACTGTACGCTCAGTTTTTGTGCACTCCCCTCGTCCTACTGTTCATTCGCTTCGCCATGAGTCTAGTCTCTCCTCTCGTCCTGCTTCGTCTTCTTCTGGTCGATCTTCTTCGGCTTCTGTTCTTTCTCGTCCTGTTACTCCGGTGTACTCTCCTGTTCCCTCCGTGCAACCTGATTCTTTTATGCAGTCTTTGCCCTCTGTTCATTCTTCTCGTTTGCGCGCCCTTTCTACCACTTCTAATTCTCGGCCATTGCCTGCGAATCATTTACCAGTTGCGATACCTCATTTTCCTATACCTAATACCAAATTTATTCCTCTTCTCACCGGCAGTGGTGATTGGCACAGCTGGCATACGTGTGTTCAGACAGCGGCTGTATCTTCGGGTGTTGCAAATCACATCATTGGTCCAGTTTGTCCGGATGATCTCCCGTTTCTTGACCTGCCCTATGACTCCGCGGAACGCCCATCATACCCTCCTCCTCGTGTGACCCTTGCTTCGATGCCTCATCAAGTTGTGGAATGGGACACCTGGTGGGCCAAGGACAATATTGCCCATTTCATCCTCACGTCTCGTCTATCGGACTCTGTTGCGAAGTCTGTCGACATGGGTGCATCGTTCAACGTAGGCAGAGATCGTACGGCAAGGCACATATTTGCGGACCTCTTCCGTGTTTATGGGGGTGGGGACTACAGTTCGGCTTTAGTGGTCGAGACGCAGCTGCGCTCCTTGTATTGTGGTCCTACTATCTCCGTCTCATCCTATGTCAACACTTGGCGGACGGCGATGAATCAGATGACTGGTGCTGGACATCCTATGCAATTACGTCAGGCTCTCCAGTTGTTCATTGATGGGCTACCAGCGGATCACTATGCTTATCAGGCTATCCAGTTCTCAGTGCAGACCCACATCAACTCTCTTTCGGATGGCCAGCTCCCGGCTCTTGCGGCTATCTTTGAAGATGTTGTCATGGCCGAAAACAATATTGCTTCCCGTGCGGCTCGTGCTCCTCGTGCTCGCCCTGCTCGCCATCTTCCTGCAGTGTCTTCTGGCTCTCGTTCCCAAGCTCCTGCTGTCCCGCTGCCTTCAACTGTCCAGACTGCGCCGTCTACCTCGGTCCGTTTGACGTGTTCCAATTGCCGACGTACTGGACATTCTTCTTCGGACTGTTTTCAGCCAGGTGGCGCGATGGAAGGTCGTCGTGATGAGGTCATCACTCGCCGTGCTCTGCGCCCTCAAGCCAATATTGCTGTTCCTGACCTTGCAGGCGATGATGTTCTTGGCTCGTTGGACATTGAAGCTGAACCTGATGATTTGGGTGTTATTCAGGAATCACTAGCTGGTTTGGTGATCAACGAGGACCTGCCGGACTTTGGACATTTGGCTTGCATGGCTGTTCCGAAGGTCTTGCCTTTTAACATTGATCCTGTTGTTTTTGCGGCAGTTTCTGTGCGTTACAACGGCGTTTTGGACTCTGGTTGTACGAATCACCTTATCTGTGACAGACGGTTTTTCTGGACGTTCTCGACCACGGATGTTGTGCCCATGAAGACAGCTAACTGTGGTACTTTGGAAACTCTGGGCCGTGGCAATGTCAAGTTCCGAATTGTTGTTGGCACACGGTCATTTATCTGGACTCTTCGGGATTGCCTTTATGCCCCTTCTGTCGCTGTGAATCTCATCTCTGTTGGCGCTCTGCAGGATGCTGGTTTTGGCATTACGTTTCCTCCGACAGATGGCCCTGTTGTTCGTGATACCACCATCACTTTTCCTTTGGTTGTGCCTGCTCTCCGTGGTCTCACATTCCCTGCTCCTCGCGTTGGCCGTCTTTCTTTCCTCGTTTGCGACTTTTTGCCTCCCCCTCCGCCTGTTGATGCGCTACCCGTCACTGCTTTTTCTACATTCCCTTCAGCTGACCTCACTCCTGATCTTTGGCATCGTCGTCTTGGCCATGCCGGGAAGGATATTACACGGATTGTTCTCATGAAGCCTGGCTATGTGACTGGTGTATCTTTTGTTGGCACGTTCAGTGACTCAAAATGTATACCTTGCATTATTGGGAAGGCCCCTCAGCAACCGTACCTCAGTCATAATGCTCGACCCATTAAGCTCCTGGAACTGGTCCACGTTGACATCATGGGGCCATTTCCTGTTCCGAGTCCTCGCCATGGTGTTTACCTTTTCGACATGGTGGACGGTCTCTCTACGTGGGTCCGGGTTACTGAGCTGCGGTTGAAGAGCGGCTCCTTCAAGGCATTCACTCAGACGCAGGCCCTTTGGGAAAAGACCACTGGTACCACGATCCTTGCTGTTCGTCTTGACGGTGCGAAGGAATTTGTGGAAGGCAAACTGGGTGACCATCTTCGGGATTCTGGCATTCGTATTCAGCTCACAGCCCCATATGCCCATGCGCAGGCTGGCTTTGTTGAACGTCGCAATCGGACTCTCCAGGATGGTGGCCAAGCTCTCAATGCTGACGCTGGGGGCCCTCCTTCCATGATTTTCGATGCTGTCCTTTGCCATGCTTACGTCCGCAACCGTCTTCCATCTCCTATTCTTCCGACTGGCTCGACCCCTTATAGTCTATTTCGTAATGGTGAAATTCCGGATCTTGCTCACCTTCGTCCGTTTGGTTGTCGGTGCTATCCGTTTATGCCTCATGAACTGCGGAAGAAAGGTGGTCCTCGTCGTTTTGAGGCTATTTTCGTCGGTTACGAAGAAGACCGCGTGGGATGGAAGGTCCGTGATAAGGCAGGGAAGTATTGGTTCTCTCGCGATGTCATATTCAACGAACTCGAATCTGGTTTCCCTTCTATTTCTCCTTCTTTTCCTCCTCTTGAAGACTCCCTCTCCCTTGGCCCACAGGACAATGTCACAATTCCTTACATCCTTCTCCATTCCTCCTCCCTTCCATCTCCTCCATCTCCTCCTTCCCCCTCTCCCATTTCTCGTCTGGAAAATTCTGGTTTGCGTGTTCTTCGTTCTCGTAATGTCTCTTATTTTTCTTCTGGTTCTTCTTTTCATTCTTCTGATTTTCTTGACTCCGTGCTTCAGCGCGATGCAATCCTTGCATTTTTGTCTCTTGACCCTTCTCCTTATTTTTCTTTTTCTGTCGTTCAATCTTTTTTGGCTCTCAATGCCTCTTCTATGCTTTCGGATTTTTCTGATTCTGATTCTGTTGCACTGGCTTCTCTGGCAGGTGGCTTGGCGGAACTTCGTGGCTGGGATGGCTTGCCCATAGCAGTTCATTCTCGGGTCGATGACTTCTTTGGGCTTGCGGCATATTCTCCTTTCCATCGTACCTCTTTCGATTTGACCAAGCCCCCCGAGTCTTATCGTGAGGCTATGGCCCGCACCGATGTTGCGGTATGGAAGGCGGCAATGCGGCGCGAATTTGACAGTTTGCAGGAACGCCGGGCATTCATTGAAACTGATCTCCCTCCTGGCAAGAAGGCGATTCGACTTCAATGGGTGTTTGCTTTCAAGTACAACCCTGATGGCTCTGTCATCATTGGCAAGGAGAAATCTCGTCTGGTTGCGGATGGTAATCATCAGCCTGCCGATACTTATGGGCCAACATATGCTCCAGTTGCGCGCCCTACTAGTATTCGAATTCTCCTCGCTCGCGCAGCTCATGACGACCTGGAGATTATGGCTTTCGACGTCAAGACTGCTTTTCTTCATGCGGAATTGCCGGGTGATGTCGCTGTGTATGCTAAACAGATCCCCGGGTTTCCTCTGCCTGACCCTGACAAGGTCTATCGTCTTCGGGTGGCTCTGTACGGTCTTCGTCAATCGGCATGTGAATGGTACAAACTCCTCAAGAGTTTGCTCATCGGATTTGGTCTCCTGCGCTGTGACACGGACCATGCAGTCTTTGTTGGGACATGGGCATCATCACCACACTCATCAATCCCTATGCCTGCGTCTGGTCGGCTTCTCGTCATGTATGTCCCTGTGCACGTTGACGATGGCCTTGCAATCACGAATTCCATCCCACTTTATGCTTGGTTTCTTGCCGTCCTTGGAAAGCGCATAGAACTAGTTGACCTGGGTCCTGTCTCCCTTTACTTGGGGATGCGCATCACTCGCGATAGAGCTAATCGTCGACTTTGGATATCCCACAAGCCGATGATCATCAACCTGCTCGAACAGTGGAATATGCTCGACGCTAAACCGGCTTCGGTTCCCATGACGCAGTCACCTGACAGGCTCCCACAAGTGCAGACAAATTCACTCCCTAATGTCCGTGACGACGACCTTAAACTCCTCTACCAGCGCCTTTGCGGGACTTTCAACTATCTCACTCATGTTGGCCGCCTTGACATTGCCTACGTCTCCTCCGCCCTTTCCCAATACTGCTCTGCTCCTGCTCGCAACCACCTTCTTGCTGCAAAGGTTGTGCTACGTTACCTATGTGGAACAGCCGACCTAGCATTGCAATACCCTGCCCCAATATCATCCGTGCCTGAGCTGGTACGTCCGTATGTGGATGCATGTGGTTTGTCGGATGCGGATTGGGCCTCTGATGTTGTGGATCGCAAGAGCGTATCAGGTTACTGCTTTTACTACCTGGGTTGTGTCGTGTCATGGACCTCCTCAAAGCAGAAAGCTGTGTCGGTATCATCGACTGAATCCGAATACTATGCTATGTCATTTTCGATGCAGGAAGCCCTTTGGATGTGGATTTTCCTTTCCAACGTTGGTTTTGAGGTTCCTCGCCCGTTCCCTCTCCTCTGCGACAACCAGAGCACCTTGAAGCAGATCAACAATCCCGACTCTGTCAACTCTTCCAAATCCAAACACATTGATGTTCAATATCATTTCATTCGTGCGAACGTATGCGATGGTTTGTTTGACACCGTATGGATTCCGACAGGGGATATGATTGCAGACATCTTCACGAAGCCACTCCCCCTGCCTGCCTTTGAACGCCATCGCAACAGTCTTGGTCTCATTTCTATCTGAATTGTTTCTCTTCTAATTTCTTCTCTTTTCTTGTTTTCTTTGTTGTTATCATTTCGCGTTCTTTTCTAGACCACCGCCATGATGGGGGTGTGTTGACCGTACACGGTACTGGTCTTGTGTTCATGGCTTGTTACTTATAGTCACATCATGTGTTCCGTACATATCACACTCGTTTCGTACACGCACACTCCTCAGTTGTTCTCCACCACATAGAGACACTGAGGTATGTGCGATACTCTACTCCTACTGTCCTTTATGCTCACATATGTACCTAGCTATCATTCCATATCTGCTAGGTACAAGAATAGAGTTGTTCTCCACCACATAGAGACACTGAGCTATCATTCCATATCTGCTAGGTCTTACAGTGGGTTACAGATTATGAGCGGCATGAATGTCGAATTAATTACTTCATCCGTATATATATTCTCGCAGAGTATAGTCACAAGGTGAGTAAATTATGACAGTCTGACAAACGTAAGGGGACGTAGAGAGCGCTCAGGCATGACAAATGGTAGGCCGCCGCTGGCCATCACGTCCATACGAGCATGCACCAGGAAGGTAATGTAGAGTGCGTCGCAGGTGGGGGGCGTATATCAAGTGATCGCGAACGCACATCATTCGCAGAGGACTGCACGGTGGCGCTGGACACGCGCTGATGTGTACAGCCCACTGAAGGTGTGAACTGGACGTAACGCGTGCGCGTGTCAGGTAGTAGACGAGGCGTAGCAGAGTAGCACGTGTGCACGCTTGCGAGCTCAGATACGCCGCATACGCACGCGCGTGGTCAAAAGCACAACAGTGGGGACTCAAACACTGCCGGGTAAATGTGTGTTCAGCTGCGACCATTATGAGAACGGAAAGAAATACTTAGCGTAGTGTATGGCGGGTAACGGATGGATAGGAATGCATGTGAAGGCGCGCCTGATGAAAGAAACAATGTGAGATAAAAGCTTCAAAGAAAAGCGAATAGGATGTCGCCTTAAAATGATCTGTAATTGAAGTTCTTCGTCAGTAGAGCGATTGCTAAAATGTAATCCATGGTTACGAATGGTACAGTGAGGAGATGAAGGAATAGACAAGCAGTACGCGGCTTCCGATGGAGCAAGAAAGCGAAAGCAGTTGATACCTTTGGATATAGCCAACGAAATGAAATGCAGTTTACATATGCGATACGTTGAGATGCACATACAAAAAGGCGAAGCAAAGCATTCCAATGCAGAACACTCCCGCACATGACGAGAACCTCAACCTAGCCGGGAGCAGGACGCGCGGAGTTGTGAAAACTGCGCATACATGCGCCCGGACGGAGGGCATATCCGTGCGGGAGGGGGTGCAGAAGTGCAGCTGGGGGTTCAAAAGAGCATGCGTGCGCAAGGAAAGGAGGAACCGAACCATAAGACGAGGGCGAACAGGTGCATCTCAAATTTGAGTACGTCCTTTGTTGAAACGCAACGGGACCATGAAAGGGAGAACACGTTGGAAGCGAACCTGAGGCATTGGACACACGCTAGTACCGAATCAGGGACTGTGGAACGCACAAAAACGCGTCAAAGACGGCCTAGGGTGAGCGGATACATAATAGAATACGCTAGGAACGCACCGTCGACCAGTGTCGCAACTACATCACAAAGAACCTATCCCGCCTGTTGCCGCGAGCGAGCCTGAATCTGTGAGACGAGCTACGTTGTATGTATTCGTAGGAGGCGCAAAGCCATCGTCATATGGTTTGAAGGGGTACGGTGGATGTGAGGTGCGAGTTCGAGAGGCCTGAAGCGCTGAAGTTACAAAACAAACAGTGATCAGCTGAGTTGATATCCACGCGACCGACGCGCGTTGGACGCGTCTTGGACGCGTCGCGCCAAATATTCCATATGCATCCGTATGCTCAGCCGCAAGCAATGAGTACGGCAGTGTATCCCTAAATTTTATGCCACACTATTATAAAGGAGTAAAAATATCCCCCTACTTTTAAAGTTTCCGCATGATAATGTACGTATCATAACAATAATAGCAGAGCAGCTGAGCTGTCATAGCAGCATGGAGACGACAAAGTTCGAGCACATTTCGTAGATTTTCCCTTTTTATCTTACCTCTTTCCCCAGTGTTTTTCTCTGCTAACCGACTCTCTTGGTTGATCAGCGCTCTCTGCAGGTACCGCCAACTTTTTACACTTCGGATCTTTGCAATGCGCTAAATATCTCCCATTCCAGAATTTTTCCGTACGATAGTGTTTAACCACCGCTCCACAGCGCCGGCATGCAGTTTCCCATTCAGTCACAAAAAATGCTCACTCACACCTGGTGTGCGCTCAGAGGGAGCTAAACCCTGAAGCGTCAGCCCAAAATCTCCCCGCGTGATGAACGCGTTCATGTCGAGGCCAAAGTCCACATAGCATAAATCAATCGGCGTCCCCTCAAAAGATGCGCCGCGAGGTAAAGGATCTACTTCATCGGATTCGATGCGTCGGAGGTGAGCTGCCACGGATGCTGCAATGCGCGGTGGGATTGAAGGGCCGATCGGAGGCAAGTCGTGTTGGTAGCGGTAAGGTGCCTCTTGGCCGTCAAAGGGGACGCGGATGGTTGGGCCTTCGGTGGGGAACAAAGCGATGGTAGAGATGGTCGTAGAGCGTGGGATGACGTGCTGTGCATCCTCTGTAGGGTTACTGGACGTAGACGGAAATATGTACAATTTTATTCCTGACTTCATGGCCGCAAAAAGATTGGCGTCGGATGGCGGGATTCTCGTCTTTGTGTTTAAGGAATTCAATTGTTTCTTCAAGGCGTATATTGCGGAACGGTGTGATATGTATTTATGTGTAATTTTGACCTCTTATATACGTGAAGTATATGCCACTTTGATCCCTGCCACAGACGCGCTCGATAAATCACTGATCATGAATGGTTCGTGGATAAATAAAGGCGCCGTTTTTTATTCTATGAATAAGCCAATTGATTATAGACTGCCTGTGGGAGCGGCACGGTGGACCATCGAGTAAATCCACACAAGACCCACAGCTCGTACACGTACGAAGAAATCTAAAAAACTAAGAGTGGTGTAGCTGGAACGATGTAAAACGCACATCTCCATACAGTTGCAATAATTGAAGGCGCTCGCAAGGCTCGAGCTGGCGACGCGTGTATACGCCTCGAGCGCCCATAGGTGCGGTGATTCAAATGTACACATTTCATGTACGCGTGATGGGCCAGGGTACAAGAGTCGATGCACGTCGTTTAGGCACAGTCATAACGGAGTGAACGCGTTAGTAATACTGCGATGGGATGAACACGACACGCAGACGCATTGCATACGCGTATGAAGGATCAACTACCAAAAATTACGGGGAATAATAGCACATCGTAATGGGGCCGCACTTAAGTCAGGTATTTGCGTGCATATTAGCGGATTGAAAGCATTAAAAAGTGGAGACGCGAAGGATGACTGCGGCGAGAAGAGTTAAAGCGCCGCTGCGTGGCCCATATGCAAGAGTCATAGAAACAGGAACTCATGGGCACGGAAGAGAGGGAATACTAGCGGATTTCGACGTATTAAATACACAGTGTCGCTCCCCGGAGCACGAAGGAAAGAGGTGAAGTTCTTCCTTCAAAGAACTCGGACTGCGAACGTGCCGCATTCCCACTAAATCAACACAATAATTTGCACATCCCCGATGAGTACGCGGAGTTCAGGTAGAGCGCACGCGTGCTGCTCGTCAATAGCTGAGCGTTGAAGATTTATGCTATCCACCGCATACTACAAATACTACAGAGAATATTACGCGCTATAATATACAGATCTAGAGCCGTTACAAAAAAAAAGATGAGCTACGAAAAGAGAGCAGCGCTGCGAGGGTACCTCAGTCGTTATTAGTTTAAAAGTTAAAACAATGAATGCTGAAGACAGAATCAATGCGTACGGTTCTGCCTTGCCTCCCATATTTAATCCCATTTATTCTAGGCCAGAATTAGTAGATCTACAACTGCTGGACTTGTGTGGTAAGACTTGGAAAATGCGTGTAAGTGTGCTAATATTCCAGTACTTACTATGGCGGTCCGTTTAGGGAAAAATTCCAGAAATATTTTTGGTCCCCCCGGAAACATTTTTTATGATATTCTAACTATGTAT
>JAEKIV010000928.1:0-19588 GCA_016801325.1 Hypholoma fasciculare | reverse complement strand
CGACTCCATAACGAGAAGAACACCCATGGGTGCTTCACTATGTGTAGATGGTTTGCCGCCGAGGTGAGAATGGACGCGCATACGTGCGTACCTCGCGGAAGCTCCATAATTTTCACCGATGTGCTCTCAGATATCCACCACTCTCCCCTAGCCTCTCGCCCATCGGACCTGAGGCCTGGATCCCAGTTCATCTTTTCTTCTCACCACACATTGAATACCTGCAGCTTCATCAAACGCACGGCGCTAGTACGTTCTTCTCTTTGATAATGTGTATTACTGATAGGTCAGGTCAGTAAACAGCCTCATTAGCGTTTTGCGCCAATAAAGACTTCTCATCTTTACGACCAAACCTCACGTTCACTTTTTATTGTCCCCAAGAATCTCTCCGCGCACCCACAGTCATCCGGAAGTTTTTCCTGGCTCTGAGTGTTACCGCGCTACGCGTACTACATGGGTGCCATTATCCTCCATTCGGATATTACTGTGGGTGCGCGAAGTCAATTTTTTGGGAAAGAGTCCATCTTCTACCTGACGTAACGATCACACTCAAGCACCAAAAATATCACATTACGCGACCGTCTTCGACTTCAAACCTGCGCCAGAGCGCATATTCACAGCGAGTGTCTACCGCGACGCCCGATGGCCAGGTATTTCCCTCAGAATCAGGCCTATTTTACAGCCCCCCATGCTGGCGCCTCTCTACCACCTTCCATCCATTTCGTGTGGCGCTAACGACCCACCAATTGATGTCCCTGGTTACCCCTCCTACTACACCTGCGCCAGAGTTAATATTGATGTTGAACAGACGATGCGTCTTTTCCATGGGTTTGATACATCTCTATTTGCTACGTGGTGCGCACCTGCCACCAGGCTTAGCGTGTCACTTCACAGCACCTCGTGTCGTAGGCACCTACATTCGCCGTATATGTCATTAGCATCGCTCCGGTAACAGCTCACCAGCCGACATTGACTACCATCTCACATTCCACCTGACGGTCGGCAGCGCAAATATTATACGCTGCTCTGCACGTGGATTGAATATTGGGTCGTTTGAGGTCGGCTGGTGAATGTCTGCCATCGGATTTTCTTCAGCCCTGTTACAGGTAACGTCCCTCTGTTCTGCATGATCACGCTTTTCCCACCTTGTATCGCCATTGTTGATCGACAGCGGGCATGTACCCCCTGGTTCTCTGTGCCTTTCGCTCTACTAGAGCCCTGCTTTCTTGCGGCCAGAGCCGTAGAGATTTTCTCCTATAGGTTGCGCGTTGCACCTTCCTACTTTTTTATATTTCTGGTGTGCGTTACTTGGGCATTCCTCACTCTCAACCACGGTTGGATGCACGATACACCGAGGCAGAAACACTGGGTGCATTTACTTTCGCAAACAGATGGCTGGGGAGTTTCGTGTATGTACGACTGGGCATGCCCATCAATTCTATGTCATTGTTCCTCAAGCAAGCATGGCGCATCAGAAGTGACGGCGGAGTGTAAGGGCTATGTTGCTCAAGCCCGTTTAAGAACACATTTGCAGATCTATGCTTCCCCAGTGCGTATTTTACCTTTAAAATTGAATGGATCAGCGCTCACCGTTTTCCAGTACGTCGCATCCTTATCCATCGAGCAGGGGAAAGCATAGATTTCTCCTGAACGTCATGCAGTCCTCGAATATTATTTTATATTCTTTAATGCGTGGTTAACTCTTCTCCGTAGAACAATATATATGGTATGAAAAGGAACTTTAATCTCATTCACCAGTCTTGTGGAATTTCGCTGGGTTGGAAGACGCAGCAGCGCAGGGGAGAACTCGAGAAACACTGGCGTCGTCCATGAGGTTATAAATAGATTACACCTGCACGTCGGCTTTCGGGTACCGATGTCCGACGTACGCTGCTTTCGTCGAAGCATGGTTCGACTTTGTCTCTCTTGTACGCTGACCTACAACTCGCTGACCTTGCTTACCTGAACTGCTCACACTGCCTATCCTCCAGGTCCACCACCAGACCTCCAGGTCCACCACCAGACCTCCAGGTCCACCACCAGAGAGGCCTCGTAGCACGTGGCTCTTAGGACGGAAACTCGCACGGGCAGGTCCTTCCTCTGTGCTCCCCCGCTGTTGGCATCCTATATGCGCACGGTATCCCTATATACAGAACTGAGTCAGATACTCTAACGAGTACTTGGCATTTCTCTGCCAAAAAACTCAGAGTCGACGCATTTCCCCAGCTCGCCCCTCGCGCTATCGCTCTTCCAATGTTGCGTGCACATCATGCATCAGGCTTAAGCCCTTCACTCGATTGACTAAACGGGGCCCTCATACTTGTCTGTTATTGCATAGGTCTGTTCATTTGGATGGAAAACTGACGTGCGCTATGCACCAGAGTTCTTGCACATCTTACACCGCACCATCGGCCTGCCTATCTTATGTTCTCCCCGTCTCGTAGGCATTCCCTCAGTGACCAATATCAGCCTGCATATCCTGCCACGTCATACTTCGATTGGCTCCCACCCAACCACCCCCCGGTTGTTCATCCACCCTTGTCATTCTCGTTTCTCTGCGCACTCATCGAGCGGGTACTTGGTATCATGGGCGTAAAACTGAAAAACATTTTTCATTCCCTTTATCCCATGTCACTGCAGTTCCCCTTATCGTTGAGAGCGCGATTGGAAGCGGGGTTGGTAGGCACTCTAGAGTCTACGCAAGGGATTTGCTACCCTGTGTCTGTATATTTTCACGTCCCCACATACGGCCATGATTTAATATTTCCCAGCCGCTGCGCACCATGCCTCGAAATCCTATCGCTTCATCACAAAGACGAGACGCTGACGGTGGCCAGCTTGTATCCGGATAATCCTTATGAAAGAAAACACGGTGCCAGCCTCTGGAGGTCGTGCGTACTTCTTGTACCACACCTTTAAGCCAGACATCCCTCGTTCTGCGTATCCCATCCCCTCGGCAAATGTTCACCAACCGACATGTTTTACCACCCCACACCCCACTCTCGGCGCCCAGCACCGCCATATACCCGTTACTGAGCCCATGTATTATGTATCCTTGTCCCTTTCATCGTGGGTTGGTCAGCGCCTGTCATCTGCCTTGTCGATTCTGCGTGATATCATGGGGATAAAAGTCGATAAGCATCTGTCTTTTCTGCGTCAGATTCGGCGGGTGCACGACGACCACTGATGTTGCCACGCATTCTACGAACGGGGCGGTGTTTTCCCTTGGTCATTGCATCTCACTGCTGTTCAGAGCTTACTCTACTCATGATTATGTTTATTATGGTCGCTCGCTATTATACCTAATGTAATCTAAGTACATTATACTATGTAAGAACTGTAATTTTGTTGACAGAAGAACGGAAGTGAACCACACAATCACAACGCGCTGAAGACGGCTAAACTAGAGCCAACCGATCCATGAGAAAGAATATGGAATCTTCGCACGTTAGGGGTAGGCTGCAACGCAGCCTCAACACGTTGTTAGGATGCACGGCCATATATTGAAAATTGACAGAAGTGGAGAAGTAAATTATGATGGGACAAATATGGCGGTAAATTAGAGGCAATACAGATGAGGCACTACTCGCACTATGAATGTAGCACACGCGAACTCACGGAGTGCATAAGGGTCAGAACGGTAATGAGTCACCCTTAGCACAGTCTAGCGCGGGTGCGGATGGTAAATATCGTGATGTATCGTGGGGATGAGCGCTCAAGCTCTCAAATTTAAAGCCAGAAAGTGGTCGAACGAGGAAGACGCAGCGCTCATCTAAATAGAACTATTCCAGCCTTCTATTCAGAATGCGCGCTTCATTGACCAGGACTGGAGCTATTTCACCAGAACAAAAGCGCTGGATCAGCAGCGAATTGCCCGTGCGGAATAAGGATATCCGGAATGCATGACACGCAATTCAGATGATGGCGTGGTAGCGGTGAGTTGAGCGATAAATGAGAGGGGAAGGAAAGGTACATAAACGGTACTTTGTCTCCGTTCAATCGCTTTTATACCTCCGCCCTACTTTAATCCAGCCTACACGTTGTATACGCGTTGTATACACGTGCTTTTTACCATGCGGCTCGTGCCGGACAGCGTGGGAGGCGTGTGAGAATCGAATCGATTGTTCGATAGCGTTGCCTCCACATACCCTCCCATCTCATCTCGCTCATACTGCTTACACCATTCACAACGTGTATACATCCAAAATACTCATTCCTAGGCATCTAAACCGGCTGTAGCGCGTTCCCCCCCCCCCCAACATGTGCATCTTCTCCTGCTTTCGCTGTCCTCTCTACGGCCTACTGACACGATCTCCACGACACCCCCACTCCCCCTGCAGACCATCCTCCAAAAGGCTCCTATATCCACCACATGTCTAATACTGGTCGTTGATTCGCTCCCATTTCCAGCTAAGAATGCCCTTTCTCCACCACTTTCATCCTCCCCGCCCCTCTCACTCAATGTCACCGACACATATTTCTTCGAAGTATGTTTTCCCGCTCACTCCTCCGGCATCGCAACGGTGACACGGCACGTTGCTGATGTATGTACATCCCGCTCGCTTCCCGCCGCATCCGCCGCACACACGGTCACTGGAAGGTTTAACATGAAGCTGAAAACTAACGCGAATTTCGCAATGGATTGGAACCATGTGTTGGAAACTGATTCAAGTGACTGGGTGCGTGTACAAACGCTGGCAGGATAAACACGGAACATACACACTGTGTAATCGTCTAACCCACCGGATCATTCCGTCAGCTCCCTGCCACATGTCAAATCTGCGTATTTCATGCGAAATATAGTCCCGTCGCTAACGTGGATTTGGTTGCAGTGATCACTCTCCCAGTCGGCGCTCAGTGCTATAAGTCTGAATCGCTGTGTTACCGTGTATTCAAGTGCTCGTCCAGATGCCTGAATTAAAGTATAGGTTGATCGATGCGAGGTTGCAGGCTCTTGATAACGACAAAAAGCGTATCAGTTTACATTGAGTCTAAAAGGTAACGCAAATCTTCGACCAGCATTTCGACAAATTAAATCATTATTTTGTCTATTTACATTAAATTTGCTGTCATGTACCCCGCGTATATATCTGGCCTTATAGGAATAGAAAGATGTCGATACAATGTCGACAGAAACAACGCTACGACCGCAGAGTCACGCAGGCAAGCTTCCGTCTCACACCGTGCACGTGAGTAGAAAAACCATAGAATTCAGCTATTCTAGGGAACACCAAGATGCGTGCTGGGTTCCCCTGGAATAGTCACAGATTCCCGCCACACAGTGCGCGCTAGTTCAGGGAGAAATGCCTTTAAATTGCGTTGCATCGAAAATAGACACGTTAGATAGGGACTGAGATGGGGTGCGAAACTTTGGTATGGGAAACGAGTGAAGCGCCATCGACCATCGCTCAGGTCTCCGCCATGATTATAAAAATTAAATAGTTGTATTTTTATAGCTTGATCAGAAAGTGGGCGCGTTAAAGCAAACGATTGTACATCAGCCGCGCAGCACGGGGTGGTACCGTACACTTACGTTCGGCCAACGCACGCTGAGATGACATGTTTAGCTATGTAAATATACAAGAAGGAGACATCCCTCCACACTGGATGAGTAATATGCGGGATGTATTCCAACGCGGGGTGGGCGATGACGAGCGAAATGCAAAGACAAAAAAACCAGCTTATTTATGCGAAGAAGAGAGAATGATCGATTAAACAGGGACTATTCCATCTACGCGGATGCACCGCACATCATAGAAGAGATTGAGAATGAAAGGTAGACCAATACTTACGGTATTTCGAGCAACATATCCGCTGCTAATCCATTCCACCCTCGAATACGACAGCACGCAAGTACGATGGCGCGCACCCCGCATAAATGGCTTGAGAATTGATAATTTGGGCGGAGACGAAGCTTGGTATACACACGATCGAGTGAGGAGCGTCGAGAGTAACGACAGGAGGCATATGCATGGGAGGATAGAGGAGAGGGAAGGAGTGAAGAGGCCAGATTGAAATCGATTTCTCTCGATAAGCCTGCACGTGTCCTTCGGCTATCTCGGCCGATCTGTTCGGCGTGGGAGTAACACCAGTGGGTCGATAATTGATTCTGAGCCTCTTTCCACTTTCTTTGAACGTCCCCAGCTCACTGCGTTCTCCGACCTCGCATCCTCATCTCCCCGTCCACGTCTCTCAGAGTAAGCCTCGCCGGATATCTCCCCCGATTGCGCGTATCCTACACCGTAGCTCTGATGTGCTCAACGCCCATCCAGCAGATGGGGCACCGGATACCTGCGCATTCACTTCCCATTACCATCCTTTCGCCTCAATGGGTACGGTATCGCGAGAAGGCCCCCCAAAGACCCGTACACCTCTCTCCCATTTGAACCTGCTTCCCAACTGCGCACCCTCGACTTCAGCTGCAGAAATCCAGTGGACAAAGGCGCGCGAGTACGCTCGTTCTTCTCTGGATCTGCTGCCAGGCCTGGACCAAGTGCGCACTTGGAAGTGTGATTCCGTGTGAGATCAAACACGACAATTACGAACCCACCTTTTCTTGCTCCTCGGACCTAAGACATGCGCTTGCGTGCCATCGCAGTAAACTAACTCTGGTATCTGATAATCTATGCGTCGCCTCACTGTACTACGTATACACGCTCCCGCGGTTATGACATTCTCCATTCCACCCACATATATATTTATCGGTCGCCGCCCAGACCCACAGAATCATGTGTCCTGACTTGGGGACGAGTGCCGACGCAGTTTATACGTTGGAGCGGCCCCATAAAATAGGGAATCATTCTGTGGGTACAGGTTAAACGGCGATGTATCTCTGTTCTGTTTACACCATAGGTAGGACATTAGATATAGAAGGAAATTCACGAATTTATGCAGGTATTGGCTTTAAATCAATGCCAATGAGTCAGCTTCAAGAAACAAAAAATTGTACTCTTTAACATGTCTACGGGCGTCATTTGTGTCGTATATGCGGTGCGTGCCTTCATACCTCAAGCATATCCATGCTAAGAACAGGCGGAGTACGTAGATACCCCGTGTGATCACGGATAAAGATTTGAGTACATACGCGCGCACCAGCGGTGCGCTGGGCTCAAGTGGGGATATGCAGCTCTAGATGTAGCTGATGATGAATTTCGTAAACTAGCATGTGTCGTGCGGGAACGTCTCATCATCTGGCGTACGCGTCAGACAAATAAGCTATGAAAGAACAAGCGAGCGCTGGTTTGGCAAAGGCATGCGCGTGTGCCGCTTAAAGATCAGAGGACCAGTTTTCGCGCGCAGGCCAACATTTGAGAGCGCGCTACGAAGAAAAAAGCACGAATTCTCATTGGGATGTAGTGCTTATATTGCTTCACTACGCACATATGGAGAATACATTCCAAGACGAAGCGCGCGCTGAAGCGACTCCTGAGAGCAGCGTAGGAGACAATGGGAAGCTCGCATGTACCGAATACCATAAGCGAAATAGACATCACGCACTGCGGTAGAAACAGCACCATAGCCCGAGTTGTGGTATCCAGAAGATGGTCCAGGAAACGAGGATGGGTGTGGGGAGAGCAGGATTGGCGCAGTGGCGCGTCTATACATAGAGCACACGTGTACTCGGCTCCTGCCCGCCGATGTCCAGGCAGGCCGCTGTGGGAATTCGGGAGGAATCATTGATGGATGTTCGCTTCGTCTCTCTGCTTTGTACACTGATGCTCACAATCCCACCCACCATGCCCCTACATTCAACACCCTACAGTGCACGGTACATCGGGGCTCTAACCTATAACGCGTGCGCTGGGCGAGCCCGAGATGTCCCAGAAGATTCCGTCAAGTCCACTGTGTAATCCGCCACGTACGTATCAGCATGCCCTTATCACACCTGGCATTTAGCCTCGTTCCCTGCGCTATCCCCCCCATCCATGAATCTCACATGTCGTGACATATATTCTAGCCATTCATCTGCGACATCTTGGCAGAACATGTTGCGCCGTCCCCATGCTTCTCATGTCGCACTTAGACCTCGACCCGGCGCTGGAGCGGATACTCACGGTGAGTGACTGCAGCCATTTCGATACTCAACTCTTATCGTCAATTAATAAGCACACATATCCCAGCTACCACTCAGACCAACCTCCCTTTCGCTATCCCCGATGAGTGTCTCCCTTCCGCTCACTCCACCTGCTGCGCACTCAACATTTCAGTACGTCAATCCATTGCAAAAATGGTGCTCTTACTCGCTCGTCCCTCCATGGATATCAAAGGTTACACCCTTGCATGGCGCGTACCATTCTCGAAGTAAGATCTTCCCCGTTGTGTTCGAGACTCACCCATCCCGTATTCGCTTCTCCCGATGGCATCCACGCCGGTCGCTTTTGCCCCACGAATACTCATCAGCAGTGGTCCATGTCATCTACTTTCCATGGCTCGCGAGGCAGGGCGCCCATACGCTTCCCGCTCCATGGTTTCCACGTGTTTTATGCTTCTTCTGCTGATCTGGACACGCGGCTGTCGCATTTCCGAAACCGGACGTCCCCACGCATGTCGCTTGCCACTCGCAACCTTCCGCGCGCTAATAGGTGTGGTATCTGATATTTCTGGGGATACAAGCTGAGAAACATCTCACAATGCTTCTTCCTATAAAGAGGAAAACTGTTTTTTGAGTGCGCGATGGGCGAGGCGTCTGTAAGCGCACTACGTATATTCGTTCATTTTCCTGTGTACCCTGACTTTCCGCGACGCTGTCGCGCATGTCTTCTACATTTTATTATCAAGCTTCTCTTCACTTCCCCATATTCGCTGCTTTTCTCGCCGGCATCGCATTGAGGACAGCTAACCGGCACACGTATTCACTCATCTCATATTCCACACGGTGCGCTGCAGGCTCATATACCTTTTCGCACCCGTGGACTATGAATTGTTTGATTACTGTTGGCTGGTCTACTTATGTACGCCATCACATTTCCATACCCAAACCCAGCCTCCCCGCCCCTAACATCGCTCAGGTGCTCACCTTATTTCAGTCCCGCCTTTCACAGCTGTCGTTCAACAATGGCGGACATGTCTTTTTTCTGGTTGTCTCTCTCATTACCTGCTGCTTCACGCGCCCTCGGAGCTGTCGGAAATTCTCAAACGGGATTGGAGCTGATATGTACTCCGCATTGACACTACCCTATGCCAATAATTATCCCGTTGATGATTTACTTTCACTACACATTTATATCTATAATAATTATATGCAGTATCTCTGTTCGCACGAGTGCAGTTTCTCGGATGCATGTGCTCATTAAGTACCAGGTAAGCAAATATGGCAGCCTATTTTCCTTTCTTGTTTTTAGTCGAGCTGATACGACTTAACTGTCACGCCTGCGCACGACATGCAAGTAGTCCTTCAAAAATAGCATTAATGTGTCTCAGAGCTTGCGGGGCTCCAAGAGATCATGCATTGCTGTTGTGATCTCTGATTGACAATCAGTCCCAGTGAGAATGGGTTCTGCGATATTCTGAGCGGGTATGAGAGGATATGAGCCAGGTTTTCTATGAGCACAGCTGCGTGACTATGCTTGATATCTACGTCCCACTGCGCTTGGATGAGCGGATACATGATTTGATTTCTCGTCAGAATACACATTTTATTTCTGCGCCCATCTGCTACCCGCTACGATCATCCGACGTCCTCATACTGTCGCATACACACTTGCCCACTGTCGTACGTCGCTCCAAGTCCGCCGCTCCAAGTCCGCCGCTCCAAGTCCGCCGCTCCATGTTCGTCGCTCCGAGTCCGTTGCTCCAAATCCGTCGCGCCAGGTCCATAGGCGTCTCGGTCATCTAATCTTGTATTTGTCTTCGCATCTAAGCAGCTAGAGGGAAATAAACATCATTTAGGCAAAATGGAATGAGATTGAACGCACGTTCTAATGTATGAGGGGACTGTATAATCATGCCGATGTTGTCGGCTCCGACTCGTTCAAAGGTATGGGGGCCGTCGCAGGACTCGCAGGCGTTGGAGCGGCGATAGCTCCCGATTCTGAGTTGGATGCGTTCTTTTCTGCCTTTTGGCGCTTCGCAAGATCTTCGTATTTCTGAACCGTTTCTGGTTATATGTAAATGAATATATGGACAAATAAATGACGTACTTGAAGCGTATCCGGGTCCAGTCCTTTATATGCCACTCTGAACTCTGCCGCAGTGACGACGGATTTCTTCTCCTTGAGGTAGTCAATCATGTATAGATTTCTGGGGGATATCAAACGTAATTTATTGAGATTGTATGTCATAAAAAGCACACTTACCTCGGTGTCAAAGCTGCAGTAGGTCGTATCCCCTTCCCAGCAGCAGTTTTTTTCTTTGAGTTTGCGAGCGCAGCTGCAGATGGCGGCTGATATGGGACTTCGACGTTTGGTTTCGGAATACAGATATCACCACTGTCCCCCCCACCGAACTTGTCACCGAGTATAGGGAAAAAAACTGACTGTGCTTACAGAACATCTCGGCGGCGAAGTCCACGGGTAGGCAACACCGCGTCTGTGGCCACTGTTTCCCCAGTGACGGGCACCGCATCTGCCGCTTTGGCTACTCCTTTGTCCGTGTTAGGTGTTTTCTTGCTGGCAGTTACGGCGCCTGCGAACTAAACGAACAGGATGATGGGAATGGTAAGTAAGTACACGGTTCGTGAGAGAGGGAAGTAGGAACAGTCACGTACCGTGCCAGTGACGTGATCCTTATCCGATCCCACTTCATTCCTCCGAGTTGTCTCCTCAGTCATCTGCTGTTGAAGTCCCGCGGCGGGGAGTTTGGACGACTTTGGCGACGAAGGTTGCGGCGCTAGCATACGGCCGACTTCAGCCTGCGGAGTCTCGGTCGGAGCCGCCATTTGCTCAGTGATGTAGTTCAATTCATCGTTAGCGAAAGTGGTGACAGGCGTATGTTGGTCAACGTATTCGAGGCCCGGTGACTTGCCGGTGTCATGTTCTTCTCATATAAGTAGCCGGAAAATCAGAGTAAGCACAGAGAAACGTACCTAGCAAATCATCTATAAACTCAACAGATGGGCTACGTGCAATTGGTAATGCTAAACGCATTGATTTTGTGGGCCCGTGAGATGTCGATGTTGTGCGGTCCCCTGGGTCGACAGTAGTCCTTTTTTGCTTCTTCTTGTCCTTTCTTCGCTCTCGGCGTCGTTCTTCCGCTTCGATTGCTGGACGGATGGATGGTGACCTATATACACGTCGCACAATTAGATTAAAACAAGTTTAAAGCAAGAAACTCACGAGTAATCTTGCCTTTGGTGCGATGATCTCGCTTCCACGTTGGGTACAAAATAATGGCAAAGGATGTGCATTTCCACAACCCTTCGCCCCATTGGAACTCCACGTATTCGCTGGCAAGGGAGTTGTTAAAGTAGTCACTGGCAACTTTACCTACAACCTTCCAGCTATCGGGGTCACATCGTGCCCGGAAAATCTCCACGAATAACGAGCGCGCAGTCGCAGTCATGTCGGACATTCGCTCCTTCGAAATCCGAAGGCCATCTTCAGTGGTTAGAAACCCTGTTTTTTGGGGGGCCTCTCGGCCTCGATCGGCTTCTCCTTTCACGTACGCTGCCCAGGAACTCTTCTCCCAAAAAGGGACCTCAGGAAAGTCGATCGAGCTACATACTGGAGGAGGTGTTGTTGGTAGTAGGCGTCCATCGAGGCCTGAATTTACTGGATGAGCAGACTGTTGCAGAGATGTTACGCATGGGGCTGGTGCCGAAAAGTGTGACGGAGCATGCTGAGATGGTTGAGTGAGTGTTTGACGACTGGAAATGATGTCGCGAAGGTCATTAACAAGCGATCTATGGAAATCAGCCGCATATATGCATGTAAATTGACAAAATCATACTGCTGTGCCTCGAGGCGTGCCAATAAAATGAGTTTCTCATTACTGAGGGAGATATAAGCATAGTTATTCGCGCATATAAGGTCGTCCTTGGTCGCTGTGGCCAAGATTGCCAGGTTGTCCGATCTTCCAGACATATTGCGCATTGAGTACTGCATCTACATAAAAGGAGTACTGTCAGTAGCAATCATATCATCTCCGAAATTGTAGGTGCCCTTACCGAGTTTCCACCCACCGAGTTGCGTCCTTGATCACCATATCCAGACCAGTTCACGTTATCAGTACCCGCAGATGCGGGAGTGCTCAAATTAGCCATATTACGGCTCTGGAGTAGTTGATCTGAATGGCCTGAATGGCCTGCTTGTGTGAGATCATGGTAGCCTTGATTAAAATTCATACTATTGAGAATGGGAAGATGGTAGTGTGAAGGAAGTCGATGACGCGTCCAATGGATGGGTCGTGGAGAGCGGAGTTTGAAATGTTTCAAACTAAGTTCGTCGCAAGTTCGTCGATGGCTCTGATCAAGCTCTGTTAATCTGTGAGCCATGTAATACATATCTGTATACCCTAATTGTATTGCAAATGAAATACTGTTACTAGTCGATAACAGCATCAACATAATCAGAGAGAGACACATCTTCCAATCCCGATTTTTCAACAACAAACCAACGATGATCTGCCTCCTCCGCAAGTTGTGTTGGATACGGCTGCATGGATACCACCGCAATAATTGAGTCAACTGTAATTATTTTCAGAGACTCATTTCTTGTGAATTTTGAGACCCATAGTGTATGGTAGGACTCTTCAAGGAGGTTTGCATCAGGTGGACCATAGAGCGAAACCAGTGCACGAGATATTAAATTCCCTGCTTCGTTTTCCCAAAGGAAATAAAATTGAACTTCTGCAAATTGAATTGTGCCATTGAGTTGTATCTGTGAACTTGGTCACATACTGTGAGTACAACGGTAGGAACACAACAAAAATACCTTGACATTTCTGGATATCCTAGTATTTGCGGCATTGCGGCGGTCTTCAGAAAAAAAACTACGCGCAATTTGCCCATTTGGGAGCCGAAGTCGTCCCCATCGTCTAAGTTTTGAATTACCTGTTCCTCTCCAAACAGTATCGTACTGCGCGCCCTGTAGAGCAATCACATTGCGATCCCGAGGTCCTAATAAAATTAGACCTTTTCCGCAATCATGGGAGAGCCGTGGATTCGACGGAATTTCATCGAGGGATGGACAAGATATTTTTAAAGCATTGGTCTGCGCCAGTCTAAGGGCAATTTGTGCGAGATTACCGAACATATTTGACGGTTGACGAATTTCACGACCGAGATATCCAATAGCGCGTTCCATAGGAAATTGTGTACTATACGCTCCTGGGCCCACTCGCAAACATTCTTGGGCGGTATGCATGAGTGTGTGAAGAATAGGTCGGCAGAAATGAAGGCGATCTGTGCGTCGCTGATAATACAAGTTCTCGTATTCCTGAACAAATTGAATGATAAAAGAATGGGCTTCGCGTATTTGATCTCCTGTGATTTTGCGCTGCATAATAATATGTATTCCATGCACAAGTTTGCAGAAGTTGCGCCAATATTTCCGTGGGAGTACCTGCCGAAACAGAGCAGGTCCTAAGCCAATAACATACAGATAATACTCTGTGACCTTATAGCCGCTTGATATTTTTTCAGCAGGATTACGTGGAGGACGGTGAAAAGATGAAGGAAAATATGGGGTTGCAGCCGCAACCTGTTTTCCGTGAGCAATCCAAGTAGGACCTGTCAATACTGCCCAGTCCCAAAGCTCCTTTGAATCGGTCAGTTCACATTTTAAAGTTCCACGAAAATGAGAAGTGAGTAGCTCTGTCAGATTGAGGCCTGCGTGCATCAGATCGACAGTGGAAGATTTCGGCATGGGAAGCATCATTGAGTCCACCAGACCACTAAGAATAGACGGCTTGCTAAGTCCTGTAAGCTTTCGATTACGTTCATAATCTTGTTGGTCGCGGGATGAAATTAGAGTGGAAATTTTCTGTTGGTATATTTCCGGTGTGGGAAGTACCGGAAGAGACGTAAATTCATAGTCAGGATGGTTAGAATCCTCCATGGTCGAGTAATTTGGACATAGGTGCGCGGCAAAGTAATGCCCACTATTGGGTTTATGGCGTCCTTTCATGTCACAGCCAAGTCGGCATCCTTGGGCCCCATGATGTCCTACTCGTCCGTCAAGCTCAGTCAAACCAACGGCATCTGCAGTTCCAAGGAGAAAAATTAATCGTGAGTCGATTACTGTTTTTTGCAGTGCATCCCAAACGCGAAGTCCGGCACCATTATTCTCGCGTTGAAGAGCTGACAAATGGTAAAAACTGCGAAAGAGAAAAGAGTCAATATTTTTGGGCTTATTGGGGCCGGGAATAATGAGGGCAGGAAGTATGTGTTTTTTCTTATACCGCAAAGATGGCTCGAAGTCGTTAATAATCCAAATGGCAATCCAAGTGTCTGATTTCTTGTTCTGATAGAGCTGTGCACCGTTGATTGAAAATGTGAGTGTGATATCATTTGCTGTTAAATTTAACGTCGTGGACAGAGCAAGAATATCTTCTCCTGAGAATATGTCGTCATAGATCAGATCACCAAGTTCAATATTTGGATCATTGAATGCATCCAGACATTCAGCCGTCTTTTTTGATCGGTAACGTAGAGCCTCTGAACTCGTAGAACATCGACGAAGGGCTTGAATTTGCGGCCCAAGTGGGATGGTACACGCGCGCTTCCGCGGGACATTCTTGTTTGATCTCTCCCGCTTTTTCGGGTCAAATCGAGGCTCGGAGCACTGGGGACATATATCCAGATCCTCGAGAGGTCCAGTAAATGCGGTGCACGAGTTAATGCACATGTCGTCTTCGATTGCAATTACACCGGTTAAATCCGCTACCAGGGCTTTGACGCGGTGATAGGATAAGATGTCTGCAACTGGAAAGCGTTTTAGAATAGACTCCCGAACACTTATGTACGTTGCTTCCGAGGCTTTGCTGCATGACATATACAAATCAATAGAAAGGCGAGTGTTGGGGTCGTCAATGTCTGCATGTTCTGTGCTTGGATTTCGCAGCCGGCGTATTTCTTCCTGAGTGAGTTTGTCTTTGTCGAGGCTTGCTGATTTTATCGCATGGATATATTTCTGCGTCAGGCGGATGTTCTCAATATGTGATTCTGGGTAGCTTCCGTCCTCGTCATCGAAAGTTTCGCCCTCGGACCCTATTTCAGCCTCAGGATCCGAATCAGGGTCATCTTCCTCTTCTTCAGCCTCGTCTTCGTCATCCTCCACGTCGAAAATTTCCAAATATTCATCATTTTCTTTCTGAAATTACACAATTTGTAAACAAAATATATAGCCGTCGACATTCTCAACCTTACCTCGTGGTGTTGCATTTCTTCTTGACTGACAGCATGACTTCCGACGCCGTCATCTCCGTAGGTCTGTTAATAGTAGTTAAATGATACGTCAGTCTAGAATCAAGACATCACACGGAAAACAAGGACCTCTTCGATGTCTTCGGTCATTTCATCAGCCGACGCATTCTATTGAATGTCATTTAGCATGTTGATTTTTACCTATTAGAAATACTAACCTGGTTTGATGACAGGGTAATGCGAGCTTTTTTCTTCGCTCGGGATGCTTCCTCACTCGGCTCAGACAAATCAGACTCGGAGCCTGAGCTAGATGCATCTTCTTCCTCCCCTACACGGGTATTCTTCCTGGCATATGTTGATTTGTCTATATTGATTTAGGTAGATGTACACTCAGCATGCAATATATAATGTACCTGGTGCGCGAGGCGCCGTACGATGATTTCGTTCAGTCCGTTCTGACACTAAAGCACCATCACACTTTTGACAGTAACACGGAATCCGCCGCGGGACTGTTTTCCGAGACTTCTCCATGCTGTTTTTTGGTTTTTGAGAGAAGCAGGTGATATTCCTATGCTATTTCGACTACAGAGAACGGCGGACGCTATCAGGAGATGGTCCGATCCAGCGATCTGGTACGACTTTTGCCAAGCTCAGATCCAAGATGCGCGGAGCTGCGAAATTCAGTCTCAGCTCATATTTGCCGCGGCCCGCGCAGAAGCCGGCATCACAACTCATCACGGCACAGATTCCCTCAGAGTCGTTTTTCACTGGGAATCAGTGCTCATCGGATTCAGCGCTCCCATTCTTATGTTTTAAAATATGTGTTACCTCAATCAGATTTTATCATTTTGCATGGATGAATCGCCATGTTCTACCTATCTTTATGATGAAAGCGTTGCCGCATCGCCAGTAAGCGTGGTTTAGCCACCAACTTTTAAGCAGTCCGCCCATGAGACCACGAGAAGGCGCTATACATAGCGAGCGCCGCAGTCCAGAGAATCCAAATATAGAGCAAGAGTACGCGATAGCCCGGCACATGACCCTCTCTTCTGATGTATCTTTTGCTCCTACCCCAGGCTTCGCTGATCAATGATGCTCCCTGTCAACTGAGTTAGTCAGTTTGATACTTGATTCTTCAGCCACGGGCATCCATCTGCTGTGTAGCACCCCGCAGGGATGCTGTATAAAGGACACAGAAAGCTCAGAATAATTGATATAAACCGAGCCAGGAGTTGAACTATCACACATGTCCTCTCTTGACGAAACTTCAGCCCTGCCCAATCCTCGGACTCCCCTAGCTTTCTCCGGTGAGTGATTCCCTCCAAGGGAATCTATTCCGGCGATCATTTCATTGCTTCTACATCTCTCTAGGATTACAATGATCGTCGGAGTTGCAACAATTGCACTGGTGTACACACCTACAGTTCCGATCCCTCTCAGATCAATAGGAATTTATCCTTACCTTGCCATTGTTAACATCATGGCCTGCCGTGTTTTCAGACAAACCAAAGCAGGGGTGATCCGGGAATCAGAAATATCGACGAGTGTGATGAGGGAGGGAAGAATTGGTATTTGTCCATCATCTCTATTGGATAGGACACTCACAAATACCGTGATACAGAATTTGGTTATGTTGGGTCTGAGAACATTGTCGTGAAGAGCAGCGTCTTACACCCCGGACGTAGAGTGGTCGAAAATAGATGTGGTGACGAGAGCGCACGCGAGACGGGCGATGGGAATGAAGTGGTGATACGCAGTATAGTAGGCCTCGGCGGTGCAACAAATGACGGTATAGCATAGATTAGCGGACCGTGTACCAAAAATATCTCGACAACAAGACGGGTGCAGCATTCACTAAAGATGCGAAGTATCACTGGGATATGCGCAGACGTAAACAATCTCCTATGAATACTATAACCTGATCTATGCAAGAATACGGCTGCCCCTACCAGGCGGATAATAATATCTTACTTCTTACTGTGGCACAGTCTTTTCAACACTTTTTATTTTAGTCTCTCACCCCGCATCACCTGAGTCATCTCGTCTCGAGCCTCTCCGAACTCATCTCGTACACATATACAGCTCCCTGCCTTTCACGCCTTAAATACCCTGTCACATGCGCACCAAGCTCAAATGGGCAAAGTTCATTCTTCATGGTCATTGCGGCATGGCATAGTACCGCTCAGGCAACGCTCAGGTACTTATTTCATCCCTCGTTTTCGGTCACGTCGGCCAAGCATTGATGGCGCCGACGCGTCGCCGCGCGCGCGCTAAATCTTCGAACCCAGGAGCTGCGGGCAGTTTACGAGTTCCACGGGGCGATGTTTTTCACGCAGTCGGCCCGCGGGAGAAATGCTGCGCGCTCAAAGTTGTCCGCGGACTGCACCTGGAGGGCAGCAATCACTTGACGGTCACCTCACACTATCCCACTACCACATATCATTTCTTGTACCTTCACGCTTACTTCTACTTGACGTTTCTAACCCCCACATCCAACAACCGCTGTTATGTTACTCTCGCAGTCACTTTCAGCACCCGAGATACGCTCTCCCTTTTCCCTTTTCCATCTGGTATCTGTATCTGCACGCTACTTCCAGATGTTCCGCACCACGGCGCGTGCAAGTAGGATTGACACTTAAGTCACACATTATGAGCAGAAGCACTGCGCTAATTCACAAATGTGTCAGAATGGACCGCCTGGAGTGCGCCTTGATGGGGTTATCATTTTCCCGTGTCCCAGCGACTTCCTTTATTTTGTGCAGTAGAACTACTTTATATAACTACTATATTAAACAACGATAATTCGCATTCACTGTTTTATAAATCAATTCGAGCAGCATACAGATTTAAATTATGTCGATCTGAAGCAGTCTAGCTACTAAACGAGAGGGGCGGGGATGTCACAGTACACTGGGATTGGGATGTGATGTACAGCAAACGACCGTAGTGGTGACGAGCACATGGGAAAAAAGGCTCAGGCCGACCCATGAGAGTGAGCAAAGAAAGTGACGTATATTCTGCGAGGGAGATGAAACAAGGCTGTAGATGAAGGGGAGGGAGTCGGTATTCGAGAGCGTGGGGGATCAATGGGATAGCGTGCACGAGTGGGATGGAGACGTTCGGAAACGGCGGATTAAAGCTGACGATGGAATGTAAGAGGTAACTTGAGTAGTAGTGTAAACTGTGCAGAAGCAGAATGGGACCTGAGAGGAACAGAGAACGATCTCCTGGTTGTTCCAATTTCCCAGGAATCACGCGATGCGGCCGAACACAGGGGGGTGGACGGCTGCTTTGCGTCGACTGAGGCTTATTTCAGTCAGGGATATTCACGATGTCAGACGAAATTGTTTCTGAATGGTTGGAAAAGTTGCTTGCATTACAGCCCGTATATGCGACATAAATAGTGCCTGTATGCAGGTTGTACAGAAGTTCCAGACAGCGAAGATGGAAAGAGCGTAGGCGGCGTAATGTGCCCATGTAAGTAAGACCAAAAAAACAACGAATGTATAGCACCGCGCGTCGATGCGCTAAGCAGATGAAACGATCCATGGTCACCACACATAACACCGTACACGATGGTGATATTCGCAGCAAATCAGGAACAATATCCGAGGAACCAATCCCACAGCGCGTAGGGCTGCAAGATAGAGAAACAGAAAGGTAAGGCGAGCGACCCTGGTGATTTAGGTGTGAGTTCGATGCAGATGCTTATTGCGCATCCATATGATGATGATGATGATGATGGTATTTATGAGCATACGGCCGATCTCATGCGCAAAGCATGTGAGGATTCGGGAACTTATGCTTGAAACATACCATGGTCATGGATGCGCGGAACGCTGCAGGGGCGGAATGGAGGGGTATATATTCACCAAAATACATGACCGCGTCCATTAATCATGCGCGTGGGAAGAGGTGGTGAGATGAGCTACAGGGTGCAGAGAGCGCGGTTGGACAGTCGAACTCGAGAGAGAGAGAGGCGACGGTTTGGGACGCAGGTATGGAGCTATCGTAGAGAGATGCGACCAGCGAGAGCATAGATACAGCAGGTTGTTCCAGAAAGAAATGAAGAAGCGTGAAGAAGTAAATAATCGAGGAAATGGAAAGAGAATAACATGCCTGATGGTCACAGGCAAGCAGAGAGCACATGTACGTGGCGGACCTCGCCCCAGTACGCTGTTCGCTCAGCAGTCATCGGAGGGCACGCACGCTGGAATGGTCAGCCGCGCGAGCCCGGGATATACTGTGAAGGCGGACAGCGTGGTGGGGCAGCCTCACGGGGAAGGAAGA
>JAEKIV010000927.1:0-10068 GCA_016801325.1 Hypholoma fasciculare | reverse complement strand
CGGCCCACGGCCGTATGTCTCAGTTTGTGACTAAGCTGTGTGACTAAGCCGTGAGAAAGCTCTCGCTTTATTGTATGGAGATGCAGTGTAGACCATACACGTGAATGTCCCGTGCGTTGATCTGACGTCTCTCAACTTGAACTTGACTTGAACTTGACTTGAACCATCCGAGTCATTTTTCCCACAATGCGCATGCTCCCAGCCCTTACCCGTCGAAAGCGCAGAGAGCCTTCAACTGAAATTCCAACCACGACGTCTGAAGTTCCAATTCCTAGAATTTCGCTCAATTCACCCATTCAATGCCTCGACTTCGACCTTCTTTGGTACATCGTCAGCATGAATGCGAACATGTTCAATGACGATAGAGCACTTGAAACCACTCTCGCGACTTCTCGCGTGTGCCGTTCGTGGCGCGTCTTTATGCTCAGTATGCCGTCCATTTGGGCGCACCTTATCGACCTCGATAACCTGCACTGGCGCACAGCAGAGTTCAGGCGCGAAATGATCCGTAGGAGTGGGATGGTATTTCTGTGGGTAAAGGCACGCGGATGTGTAGATCTGGACAGCCCGGCTCGCTGTATGAAGTATGTGCTGAATACACTGGACGAGAACTGGGGTCGGATTCAGAGGCTCGACGCAAATATTGTCATCGAACATGTTCGCCCAGAGCAGTGGGCACCGCTATGCCTTCCTGCGCCGCACCTCGAATCATTGAATCTCACTTTTGATTATCCAAAGCAACATTACAGACGGCCGACCTTGTCTCTTCTCGGAGGGGCTGCTCCTGTGGTGCGTGGGTGTCATAGATCATAAAGGAGTCATACGGTCAATCTTACAATTACATGCTTTAACAGCTTCATACCTTGATACTCAACGCTATACTCACGACCCATGAAGTCCTCGGGATCCTCGTCCACACCAAAAACTTGGTCAACCTCAAGCTTGAAAAAACGGTGAAACTCAGGAATAATGCTGCGCACTTCCACGTCACGCTCCCCAAGCTCTCTCATCTAGCCATCAATGTCTTCAATAACCCTTCCCCAGGGTTGGTACTGCTATACTGCATCCATATTCCCACTGCTTGCACGGTGAAATTTTTGGCGCAATCGATGCACCCCACATCTATAAACCCTATTTTACTAGGAGCGGCCCTCTCAATCATATGTCGTTGTGCTCAACGTCTTTTGGCATACCACGCACCTCGCAAAATACGGCTTAGATATTCGGACGAACATTTCGAGGTCCAAGCCAACTCACAATCCGGTAACGCCGTCTTCGAATTCAAGATGAGACTAATCAATCATGAAAAAATGCCGCCCTTTGCACTTCCCTATTTCTTGGGGAGTATCTCATTCCCCAGCTTTTCCGAGGCTACCGAATTTGATTTTGGACTCCTGGGCGCGCATGATCCGGTTCCCGCCTTCACAGCGTTTACTCAATGCCTCCCTGCTGTCAAGGTTATCAACACTGACAAATTGTCGGTCCGCCATCTGACTCGCGCACAGGAGGCTCTGAAAACGCGTCCTGTTCCTGCAGTCGCTTTTCCTGCACTCAAGACACTCATTGTTGCACTTGGGTTACTCCTACCCAGACTCTCTGACCTCAATTCCGACCCTGTTTCTGAATTCATCAGCATGCGCATAGCGCACGGCTATCCCATCGACACCATAGATATCACCCCTGTCATGATGAACAGGCTTCCTAACAACATAGCGTTCCTGAGAGAAATGACTGGCTTGAAGGTGCTTTGGCGTAAGAGCAAACACGGGGAGATTTACGAGTACATATGTGGTATGGATGTATCTCAGGATATTTTGTCTAATTAACAAGTAGATGTATATAGCGATGTTTTTCGTATATTATACACAATTAGTGCTATGCTGGTGCGGGTATTGTCTGATAAATATATAAGTAATAGGTGTCGTGCTGGCAATCTTACTGACACCTTGTATCAGCTCCATACCCTAGTCCTCAGCCCGCCGCACCGCACCGCACCAAGTTCCAGAACAACTATCCCCGTATGCCCGCGCGTCCTGTCTCGTTCAGCGAACTGGGAGATTGGTGCAGGCAATCCGAACCACTAGAGGTGGCGAGGTGGGCTGTGATACACGCATATGGCGGTAGGCGATAGGAGTGGGAGGAGTGGGAGGAGTGAGAGGTATGCGTGTATGCACGGAACACTTGTGGACGCGTGCAGTGCGAGGCGTGGATATCTGCGGCGTACGCGCGTGGGATACCAATGTCATGCTAGGGCGTGTAGCCGCATCCGAAGCGGCACGCCGCGTACACGCAGGGTGTCAGACGCATGATTTACTGCATTTTCGATTTGAGGACAGGGCAAAACGCATTCTGTCACGAGGCTAGAGACAGGGTGCGATGAGTAGATTGAGCAAGAATTTAGAAGGTGGTGACAAAACTGAGACGAAAGTCAATTGGAAAGGCGGCCATAAAGGAGGCCCGTCGCCCGACCCTCCAAGACGTCATGCATCATGGTTCGCATAAGCGCGCCGAGGACGACGCAGTGCGTGCACACAAGGCCATCTGAGCGCGCCCTCTCGTTTTCGATGCGCTCATACTCTCCGGCAGTTTCATCGGCGCGCCATTTTATGCTCCTAGCCATGCGAGATAAATGGATGCCATTGTATGGAGAAAGAGACGTAGAGTTGATATCTTCGAGGACGGAATTATCAGTGCTAACTCGGGAACAAGGCGCGGGAAGCGAAGGAGAGGAGAGTACTTACTTGAATAAAGCGCAGTGCAATCCACGCGCTGTATCCCTACGTGCTCATAATCAAGTTAAAGAGATCAAAATGATGCGTGATAAGATAACCGAGAGGCATGATAAGATAGCGCAGAATCCGCGACGCGAGCGTGCCAGCATCGCGCGCCGCCGTCTTGAGCGGGGGGATGGCAGAACAAGCTAGCCCGCGCGACTTGTCCTGTGCGGGGGACTGGAAGATAAGCGCGGGCAAGTGCTGGCCCACAAGAGGCGGCGAGGGGGGCTGGGGGACACGCACATGCAACTGGGCGATACATAGCAGGGGGGGTAGTCCTGGATCGGAGGGTAGCGATCAGTTATGGGAGACTACACGATACATGATGCGTGCATGCCAACTGCAGCGCACGCGCCGCCCTTGGGATTTTAAAAGTATGCCCGCGGCGACCTGTCCTGTACAGTGAACTGGAAGATCGACGCGGGCAAATTCTAGGCCCTCTAAAAGCGGCACGATCGCGATGGGCTGCGCACGCGGCGGTAGGCGATACATAGGAGTGGGACGAGGGGGAGGTATCTGCGTGTATGCGCGGAGCGCTCGTGGGCGTAGGTATATGCGTGCATGCGCGGAACGCTTCGCGCCGCAGGTAAATGCACCGCACGCGCGCATAGGGGCCGACGGCACGCCAGGGCGTGTCGGTGCGGAGAGCAGCCGCCCCGGTGCGCTGGGGGGAAGGCGGGCGCACCGTCTATTGATTCTTCGATTTGAGGACGGGGCATGGCGTTGGCGTTTGGGGACATGGTTGCTGGGGACCAGGTGCGAAGTGTAGACCAAGACTAGACGCACCCGTGCGTGAGCTTGCAGAGGTACGCCGTCGGTCCGACGATTTCGTCAGAGACGGCCGCCGCGGCGAGGCGGGGTATCTATCTATATTGGAGATAGAATGTCAGCTACTTACTGCCCTGAATGAATAAAAGAATCAAGCCGGAATGCTAAATAAGAAAACACGGGGGGCCAGGGCCAGCGCGCGATGGGGGAGCGAACGTGGTGCGGCGTAGGCTATAATGACGGACGCGGTGCGTGTTTGATGAGAAATATATATGCAACTGGGCGATGTTACATAATGTTGGTGTGCGCTCGCGACGAGGCGTAGGGCATGAAGATGCGATGAAGGGAGTGGGCATTGATGGCGATGCACCGAATTCTTGGCGAAACACGTAGGAGGGCGCGTGGCGGCCCGCGGGGAGGGGACGAGGTGCATATGGAGCGTATTGAGAGCACCTAGAGCGTGTTGAGAGCACCTAGAAATTAGCAGTTCCAAAGTCAGTCAACAGAGGTAGGTGAAGGCGACGATATGGAGACCAGGGAAAAAAAGGGAAGGTGACAGTCGTGGATTTATTCTTGCATGCATACGATTTGACACGCTGCCATCATCGCTATTACCGAAACCCCATTGATCAACGGGCACATGTATTTGTCTACCATCGGGAAGAGAACGTGTAGCGGCGTAGATTTTTAATAGCGATGAGCAGGACGTAGGGCCAGTGGGGGAGAGGGAGAGAATAGGATGGAAATGGGATGAAGCAGACAGGCTGAGGGGATGTACGCACCTCTATGAGTGACGTTCGCTGAACTTGAGAGTGCCACGAGCGCTCGATGGAATGGGCGACAATCCGATCCTCAAACAGCGAGCGTGAGACGGGTTGTATACAATAGGATGATAGAACTACTACCGAACATACCTTGCATTCGAGAGCGGTACGGAGCTGGGGATGATCGGACGACGCGCACTGAAGAGGGAGCACGTCGGATGGGTGGTGGGACGCTGATGAAGCGCCGAGCGGAGGGTACGAGGTGTGTAGAGCGCATATTGAGTACACCTAATCGAAATTATCAACATCAGTGGTGCAGTTTGGCAGAAGCAGGTAAATTTGAAGCTGGGGAGGAGGGACAGGGGGTTCATGGGTCCATCTTCGCACAACGATTTGACACACCGCCATCTATATTTGAATTTATTGTTCAATCGACGTGCACATGTGTCTACCACTGGTAAGTAAAGAGCACTTGCAGCAGCGCGGACGGTCTTCGCGAATGACGGCGGTGTGGGAATTGCGTTGGGCAAGTGGCGGGTAGATTCAGAGCGCGAGGCTCGAGAGGGGCGTGAGAGACACATGTGCCGAAGCGACAGACGCACCTCCTCGAGCAGCACTGGCATTCACAGGAGACGAGAGCGCTGATAGCGATCGATGACAATGGGCGAACGTCCGAGTCTGCGACAGCGAGGGTGAGAACTGGCATGGTTATAGAGGCACCATGCGCATCGGAACATACCTTGTTTTCGAAAGACGGAATCCCTATGTGTAACATAGGGACGAGGGACGGGCGGGCAGCTGAAGCGCTTGTCCATGCTCATGAAAGGTTAGAAGAAACTGGAACAACAACGTGTACGCGTGGAAAATGTCAATGGAATGCCATCAGGGCGCGTCCACGCACAGACCATTGCGGACACGGTCCGTCTTTCATCGACGTGAATAGGCCCATTAGAAAATGTACGTGCGTGCGTGCACGCACAGGCCAATGCTAGGCTTCCGTGTTCAAACGCCAGTGGCCTGAATTCTAAATGATTTTGAAATCAATCGCATTCATTAACCAGACAAACCATTTTCCGACGCACATATGCCACATACATACTCAACGATCTCTCTCCCCCCTTATCTCTCTGCCACGGCACCCTCAACCCCTCCACCTTTCTCATAGACAGAATCGTCATATCTCGTTCGGGAGCCCATCCATCTTCACAAGCGTGAGATCAACGACGCGCAGCGCGATCCGCACTGTCAGGACGAATTCCGACACGGGGTCCGCATTGACAGAGAAATCAGCGCTGGAGGGAAGGAATAGCCTGATGTTGAGCACGAGCGCGGTGAGCGCGGGGAAGCGTGGCGTGGCGCTGGTGTGCGGGATGGCGGCGACAGCGCGTGTGAATGAGGTGCCGGACGGACAGCTTGTCGGTGTGGATTCAAATTGTGGTGATGCGCAGCAGGCACGCGGCGAACGCGAGCACGGGGTGGTGCACGCCCATAAGCGTGAAGTCGAACTCGGTCGCTTCCGCGACTGCGGAGAAGGTTCTCAGGAACATCGGGAGCGCGTGCGCAGAGAAGAGGTACCTCGCCCGGGTCCAGATCCATCCATCACGCACTGAAATGCAATCTCACCAGCGCGCGATTCCGATTCCGCGCAGAGCGCGAAGTGCGCGTCCCAGTATGTACCTGAGAGTTAGTTTTTGGGGGGACGTCCGGCTATGTCGCCGTAGTCTCGTTCCCAGACTTTACTTATAGGACACGATCTTTACAGGAGCACGGAACTTAGCGGTCGGAGTTTAAATTTAAAGTCGGGGGGCATACGAGGTGCGTGGTCCTCTTCCGCATACTACTTCTCCTGCCCATCTCTGTTCTCACCCTCGCTGTCGTAGGACCGGCTGTCCGCCCATTCCATCGATATGTCGCTCGTGGAGGTGCGTACGTCACTTCATCGCGTCTCTCTCATCCTACTTCCATCCCGTCATCAGTCAGCCCCCGGCGCTTGCCCGACGCATGGCCCACACCGCCGTCATTGCAAAGAACGTGCACGCTGCTCCAAGTGCTCTTGCTTATTCTAGACTCATGTGCACGTAGACTAGAGTACTAGTACTGATGTGTCCCTCTGATGGTGGCGTGTCAAATCGTGCGCAAGGATAAATCCGCGATCTCCACCCCCCTTCCCCTTTCTCCGTGCTCTTCGTTTCGCCTCCAAGTTCAACCGCCTAGTACCAAACTGTGACTCCACTGATATTAACGATCTGCAGTACCTTCTTCCTTCTTCTTCGGAAACGTCCCACCGCCCCGTCGTCCGTACGCGCCGTCCATTCCTTCTACCCCATTCCGTGTTCTGCGCTTATCTCCAATCTCGAATGTAAGGTACGTTCGCCGCTCGTTCTATTCTACAGCCCGTCTCACCTGGACCTTCGCCGTTGTAGGATTAGCTGCGCGCCCATTCCTTCGATCGTTATCCCCCCTCTCAAGTTCTGCGAATGTCGGTCGTAGAGGTGCGTGCGCCGCTTCAACACTGTGTCTATGTCTATTACACCTAGCTTCTCTTCGTCCCGTCATCCCCGCCCGCCCGCATGCCCAACGCATTACCACTTCCCACACCGCCATCATCGCGAAGAATTCACGTCCGCGCTGCCGCATGTGCTCTCTACCAGTGGTGGACACATGTGCACGCTGACTCAACGGATACCTCCCAGACTGATGGCGGTGTGTCAAATCGTCACTGCGCAGGGACTGGAATGCACTCGCGATTGAATGATACCTTCCTTTTCCCCGCATATATTCACCTTCGGGTTCATCTGCTTCTGGTGGAACGAGACTTCACTGATGATTGATGATTTCCAGGTGCCCTTGATGTCCCCTGCACACCTCGTCTGCTCCACTTTGGTAGGCACCCTCCCGTAATACTGCGTTTCCCACTTTCGTCGTCACTGCGTTATCATCTCGTTCCCTCTTCTCATTCATCTGTTCTCTGCCCTTTCGTGAGCTCCTACCAACTGTACTACGTAACTGAGGATGTACACCGTGTTCGTCTATTCCCTTTCAGATCTGCGCTGCGCTTGTACTAGCCACCCTTCTCCCTACGCTGTTAGCGCCGAGTGACGCTCGGCTGTTCTTCTCCGATATTCATCTCTCATGCATGTGTCATAGTACGTTTAAATTTACCCCGCCATCCGAGTCGCGCTGTGGACCTGCCAGCTCCCCGTCCTGGTTTATCTCCCCCCTCCTCTTCTCTCCTATCTTGCTCTCACTATGCTCATTCGTCGTGATAGCTGACCCCTTATACGTATTATAGATTGCTCGCCTCACCTCGCCTCGCCACGGCCGTCTACTTGAATGCCGAAACCATCCGAGTCGGATCGACGGCGTACCTCTAATACACACACACACACACACGTGCGTCCTCTCTCACTCACCGCATTTCCTGATGTCCCGCCCTGCTATGTGCGTACATCACGCCCCCGCACTACCACATTACCTACCCACCTACGCCCATATATCCCAGCGGCGTGTGCGTGTGCGTGTCCCCCAGCCCACCTCGCCGTCTCTCGTGGGTCGGATTGTCCGCGCCGATAAAGTTCTAGTTCGCTGAGACTGCACAAGGCAGGTCAGGGCAGGTCGCGCGGGCATCCATGGAAATCTTAAACTTGAAGGCGGCGTAGTAGGCTGGGAGGCTCGTACGCACGTGGCGCGGGTTCTGCGCTATCTCGTGTTTATCTCCCTCTCCTCTCTTATCCTGCTCTTGCCCTTTCTCTGTCCATTCATCGGCGTCGCTGACACGCTGTGCAAATTATAGATTCAGAATGCTCCACCTCGCCGCGGCCGTCTAGAAAGCGGAAACCATCCGAGTCGGATCGACGGCGTACCTCTAACACACTCGTGCGTCTTTTTCTGCCCATCGCCTCTCATTTTCCGCTGTCCAGCCCTGCTATGTACATCACGCCCTCATGGTACCACGTTGCCCGCTCACGCCCTATAGCCCAGCAGCGCGTGCGTGTGCGTATCCCCCAGCCCACCTCGCCGCCTCTAGTGGCTCAGATTGCCTGCGCCGATCTTCCTGCTCGCTGCACAGGACAGGTCGCGCAGGCATCGGCTTGAAATCCCAAAGCATGGCGGCGTGCTAGGCTGGCGGGCTTGTACGCTCATGTCGCGGGTTCTGCGCTATGTTATCACGCGTCATTTTGATTTCTTCAATTTAAACGAGGCAAATTTAAGGACGCAGGGAGGATGCTGCGCGTGAACATTGTACTGCCATCTATGCGGGTAAACTCTCTATTCTCCTGGACCTTCTCCGAGGCTCAGTGCTAAATCTCGCGCTTATTTACTCTCCCTCGTAGATATTACCTCTACGCACCCATCGCGACCCCTCCTTCTCCGCACAATGATATAGACTCATATTTATCTGTGACACTAGAGTACCCACACCTATACTGCGTGCGTGGAGCTGTACGCGGACGACGGTTCCGGGGCGCATCACATGAGCGTATCGAAAATTCGATCGCCTGCGCAGATCGCCGTGTGCGTTTCGCACCTTTTTCGGCGTGCGTAGGAGAGCCAGGCGGTTCCTTGCGGACTATTCAGAGTTAGCTTTCGTTGAGGTGCGTTGTGCTATTTCCCGGTGATTTAGATTCTAATATTCTATATATGAAGCAGATTACAGCGGAATGCGTGGCTCAGATTTCTCAAGATTCCGGATGGGCGAGGAACTTGAATGGCTATGATAACTCACGTCGATAGGGCCGTTGCCGATGGTCTGTGCGCGGATACGCTCTCGCGATTATTCTCATTTTAGGCGTGTATCACTGCTTTCTTCTTACATCCCATGAAGACCAATCGCTTTCGTCCCTTAGCCACTCTACCATATGAATAAACCTCATGGTTTTGACTCTCGAATGCGAGGTATGTGCGTAGTGTAGTACCTCTATAATTCTGTTCTAGCCGCCCTTCTCATCCCCGCTGTTGTAGAATTGGCTGTTCTCCCGCTCCATCTAACGTTTTCGGCACTCCCAAGTGTTGCGAATGTCGCTCGCAGAAGTGACTGCGTCCACCTCACTGAGCGTGTCTCTTACACTCCACTTATTTCCCGTCCGAGTCCTCGGCGCTGGTTCTGCGATTTCCACACTCCGCCGTCATCGCAAAGAACTCAGCGTTGCTGCAAATTCTCTTTACCAATTGATAGATACATGTGCGCGTTGTTTTGGCACGAGTCTCCATGATGTATTCAAGATGGCAGTGTGTCAAATTGTACTTAACGAAGAATGAATACAAGCTCGCCACACCTTCCACCTCTTCTCCCTACTCCCCATATCGCTTTCCTCTGCCTCGATTGAACCGCTGCATTGACGATTTCCAGGTGCGCGCGGTGATGTTCACCACGCACCTCGTCTCAGACTCTCAATCGTGCCTAGTTCCTCTATAATTCTCGTGCGTGAGGCCCGCCTTAAGCTCCGCGAAACTTAACATATACATACACAAAAAACTTAATCTATAGTACTGGTTTATAATACTAGGTTCTCTCAGCAAGAAAACGCGCAGTCGGGACTTTCGCTGACTTGCGTCTCTGCGTTTGCTCGAAGTTTTGTAGACGGAATGGCCGAGGTCCACTGTTCATTACATAATAGTTCATAAGAGTCAGTTCGATTGCCATAATCCGTGCGGATTATGGATTATGATTATGCTTAAGTATGTCATGGAACGCGGCACATTCCGCTGGTCGAAGTCACATGGATGATGGAAGTCACATCAAAGATCAAAATATTGCCTGT
>JAEKIV010000926.1:0-10777 GCA_016801325.1 Hypholoma fasciculare | reverse complement strand
TTGCCGTGTTTCCATTTTTGGAAATATGATCGTTCGGCGAACTGCCGAACTGCCGAAATTCCCAATACTCAGACTTTTACGACGGACCGAGTCCCATGAGAACCAACTCATAATTCTCATGAATTCTACTCCTGCTCGCCACTTCTCAGATATTCTTCTCAAACATCCTTGTTCGGTTCTTTGGCCTTCAGAGAGCGGAGAACACGATTCATGCATTCATGGGTCAACATGACTCTTATAAAACGCATTCCCGATTTGTACCCGACCTGTTTGAATGTGCAGAATTCAGAGTGGTTATTTAAAGTCTCCGGCTGGTTGAATGAACATACAATCTTGAAGGTCATCGATCAGAGGCAACTCGTAATGCGTCACGAACCCTATAGAGGGAAGATTACTGCGATAACGTCAAGCGATGCATCTCGAAAGAATTGGCCATGATGCTTCACGTCCAGGTCCTGCGTTGGAACTTGGTACACCCAACCCAACTCTGAATCTGGGATAGAAAAACAGGTTTACCACAAAAATATCCCAATGGAAGGACTAGAAGGCGAAGATGACGAAACCTCCACGACAACCTCTCGTTCTCGATTTTTGTCAAACATGGCACCGGCGGCCCGCTTCACTCATATGATACTAGCCCATGACTGCGAATCCGGTAGACTTCTGTCTTTTTTGAGCGCCCGCTCCACTCGCTGACTTCTTTATTCCTCTGGAGATTTTTCTTATATAATATCGAAGCGATGCGTAGAACTATTCCAACTCATATCTGGGAGCAATGTGGGTTGTTTTGTCCGCCTCTTGTATTTTGTCGCTTGTCCTGCCAGTGATTCTCGCTATTGCTCTACCTGGGGGGGCGCAGTCACAAAATAATTGTGAACTGCGTCCATTGGGTCTGGGGAGAGATGATACTGATCAGGTTGGTCTATTTTCTCGGTATTACCGACCGAGCTCACATGTATGCATAGGTGGAGGCCGCCATTGCAAAATGCGGCCATTTCGGGACGACGACTTTCGCTGAAGGATCGTATAACATAACAAGGTACACAGGAATTACGTACCGATATTTTTTCAGGCTCACTCCCTTTACGGCTTTCCGCTCGTCTCCTAGAAAAATGACATGGGACCTTGTTTCCGCAAAAGTGGACCTCAAAGGATATCTCAGCGTACGTTCACGCAATTTTGTAACTGACAGCTTATTTATTTACATAAATGAAATCACAGTTTACACCGAATATTGACTTCTGGCTTAACGCTGATAACACGTACCGGGTAGTTTTTATCCAGGTATCTAACATGTTGTTCATGAATAAAATAACAGTGCGATAACGCGCTTGTTGTTAGAGCCAGGCTTCTTGGTTCGTTGTCACTGGCTCGGACTTTGAGATTGATGCACACAACACGGGCGGGATTCAGGGAAATGGACAGGTGCGTGCTATCTGTACGATTGCCCCGCGTTTCAATCAACGACCCCTTGATAAACAGCCTTGGTGGTCCTTTTTTGCTACGCCACCTCAAGTTCGTGAAGATGGCGACGGCCGTCCGATCTCCTTGACTCTCTGGAAAGTGGCGCGGGGAACGATCAGTAACTTCCGCATTGAGTCTCCGCCATTCTGGTCAAACGCCGTCGCAGAATCCAGCGATGTGGTGTACAATGGCATGTTCATAAATGCCACTAACACCGACCCTGAGTTTTTTGGGCAGAAGTGAGGACCTCCACACAAATATTCTCAGCTTGTGAGTCTGATATTAACCGCACCGTTTAATACAGTATTGTGCCGAACACAGATGGCATCGATACGTACAGAAGCGACCGGGTGTCGCTGCTCAACTGGGATGTCACCTGTGGAGATGATTGTGTTGCGATCAAAGGAGTGAGTATTTCATTATTATTTTCGCTCATGCATATACTTAAAGAAAGTCGTAGAACTCTAGCAACATTGAAGTCCGGAACATCACCTGCCGTGGAGGGACAGGCCTTGCCATAGGGTCCCTAGGCCAATATGTCGACATGGCGAGTTCTGTTTCTGGCTCACCGCCACCAGCACTATAATAACAACTTTCTACCAGCCTGATAATGTAAATGACGTTGAGATGGATACCATACAGGTCCTTTATTTATCTTTGCTCGATGACAGTACCGGCTCAAGTCTTAACGCAGATGATCAGATTGGATCCTGAAATACAGCCTCTGATGGTCAACGGCGTGAGTCTGCCGAATTGATACACCACCCCATAGACATGCCGCTAAAAATTTGCTAAAAATCATCCAGATATATTTTAAGTCATGGGACGGCAGCGTCAACGGCTTGCCTCCTACCGGAGGTGGAGGTGCCAACGGTAGATATATCTCATGTACAAGTCTATTGATCAATCTATTTAGCTCACACATTTACCATTCACAGGAACTGTAAGGAATGTCGTCATCCGAAACGCGAAACTTGACGGTGTCGAAACTCCGGTCCATCTTTATCAAACAAACCTTGCGCTACCGTACGTCTTTCATACATTTTGATCCTTGCACAGGTTGCTTACCGGCCTCAATCTATCCGTAAGGGGTGATTTACCCTCTAAATTGAAATTTGAAGACCTGCATTTTATCAATTTCAGCGGGACGGCAAGTACAAACACAAGTTCGTTTGGAACCCGTATTTCTATTTTAATAGTGGAATCTGACGCGCAAGTCATAGTCGTAGATATTGAATGCAGCTCCGCTGCTGTCTGCAGTGGCATCTACTTTGAAAATTTCCACGTTTCCCCTCCTGCTGGCCAAGCTCCCCAACTGATATGTCAAAATATCGCTGGTGTTACTGGATTGACCGGTTAGTTTTTATGTTAACTACTCGTTTCTATACCTGACATAATTCAGCACCTTGTAATTCCACGGGTGAGGCGTAATTAATGCGCAGGTGTGGTAGAGAAACGTTCTAAAATAAAAATTCCGAGCTCAAATCTGAATGGTGGTCTCCACAGTAATGCATTCATTATATTGCTCAACATATTATCTTAGAGCGCAAGAGCCACGCAATTTAGGAACCCAGAATTGCTCAACCCACTACCTTCTGGTCTCTCGTTTGAAAGGGTTAGTAGAGAAGACAAAGAGGAGACGTCGACGCAAGGGTCTTTGGACAAGCCATCACGCATCAGCGCATAATCCCCACGATCTATAAATAGGACAGGTGGCACTTGGCACGCGCGCCGAATGACCTGCATGTTGCCAGCTGTCCTCAACCGCTGGCGCCCGAGCATTTACCGTACTCAGGCGCAGAGGTCTCTGAAAAGCCGCCCGAAATAGAGGCGCAAGTTCGGGATTTTTCTGCAAAACTGACACGTAGTACTACTCTATGTTCGGTATATGTACCCCCCGCGCCAGCGCCCGCCCGCGTTGCACCATTCGAAATGCCTACACCACGTTCTGTCCTAGCATTCATCATCCTCTGCCTTGCCTTTACCGCTCCTGCGCTCGCGGCTGAGGAGAAAAAAGAGAAAGAGGCGCCGCCGTACACGCGGGTGTGCACTATTTATCTGCTAAATATACATCTGCTTTCATTGATTACATGTCTAGTGTGGTGGTAAAGGCTGGCGCGGGCCCACCAAATGCATAGGTGAACCAGAGTGGTCGTGCGTGCACATCAACGACGGCGACTACGAGTGCCTCCCGCTCGCCGCGCCTACAGCGGCGCCCACCGCACCACAGGCAGCCTTCGAAACTGCAACGCCCGAGGAGGCATAGGGACTTCGGCGAGAAGTTGCGCGTGTCGTCAGTCTGCATTGTCGTTGCGATAACCGGTTGCGGCCTGACCAACGAGGCAGCAGGTAGTAGTAATGCGCACCGCGCGCACCGCTGCGCAGCGGGGTGCGTGTGTTCATCTCCATGGAGCCAAAAATAAGTCGACGACCCACGACGACCGATTGACGATGGCCTCATTTTGTCTGGCCTTCGAAGTTAGTGTATGCCATGTGTTATTCCCTACCTATTGTAATGTTGCCGGAAGCATTTGTCAACTTGTGTTCTGAGGGCTGTCACATCATGTATATTTCGTAAAATTGCTCAGGTATAGCACAATGGAAAGTCCATATCAAGGACAAACCCAACAATCAGTCCAGAAAATCTGACCGTCGGCACAAGTCCTCCAGGACAATATCCAGTCCCACAGGCAGGAGTGCCTCTCGCGAGGCCCCGAACGAACAAACTCTATGTCTGATTCGGCTATCTAAACAAAAAGACAAACTCGAACAAAAAGCGAAGAACGAAGGGCGAACAAAGACGGCGCGATAGTAAGCAGCCAAGTCAGGCACATACGAAATACAACCGCGTTAAGTCGGTGGGGGATGAGGCTCTCGCGCGCGGGCAGCCAGCCGCGCCGCGGTGCGCGATGCGCGCAGGCGCAGCATTGCATTGATAGCGTACAACATTATTAATCAAAGGCGGAGGTATCGATATACATGAAGGGGGCATGCACGGGTGCACGACTAGAAATTCTCTGTGGGGAGGCAAGGCTGGTCAGCCACGCGCTACGTGAACGCAGAAGGAAGTGACGAACCCTTTCCGAAGAAGAAGCGTGTGCCCTTGGGTTGTGAGTACTTGTTCGACATCTGATGCAGCTGCCTCGAGAGCACTGGCGGGCCGCAGAAGAACTGCAAAAAAGCGTCAGCGCTGCGCGAGCGGCCTGTTAGGGGCGAGGGAGACCTACCACACCGACATCCGTCTCAGGGTGCTTCTCGACGATCGACGGGAAGACGCGGTCCCAGTTCGGGCGTCCGAAGTGCGTTGGCGCGCGCAGCGACGTGATCGCGTCCTTCTCTGCGCCGACATCCTGCACGATGATGTTGTTCATCTCGTCCTCCTTGATCTTCGCGGTGAGGTAGATGTTGATCTCGATGCGCCCTTGCGTGTCTTGCTCCTCGATCGCGTGCAGTAGCGAGTGGAACCATTCGGCGGTACCATAGTCGCGGATCACCCACGTGAAGTACACCTTGGACAGGCGTGTCGGCTTCGAGTTGTTCAGGTTGTTCATGCGGTACCAGATGGACTTGAGGATCCTGTACGCGAGTAGTTAGTTGGTCTGTCTGTCTGTCAGCTGACTGTAAGAAGTGGGGTACGCACGATGCGAATGGGGTGACACCGATACCGGCACCGACGAGGAGTACGGTCTCAAAGTTCAGGAAGTCCTCACTGGCGCTACCGAATGGCCCGTCGACCATCACCCGGGGGAGTGTGCGGTTCATCGGTGGGTTTGCGCGCGTGCCAACGATTTTGCCACCAGCGGGTAGATCGCCCTTCGACTTGTCGCCGCGCTCGCCCTTCTGCGGGAACTCGCAGCCAAGTGCCTTCGCGAATGCGGTTGTGAAGTCACCAGCAACACGGATGTGCACGGAGATGTAGTCCTCCTCCGGGGCGCTCGTGAGCGTGAACGGATGCCACTGGAAGTACGAAATTTCGGGGCACGAGATGAAGATGTACTGCCCCGCGCGTGTGGTCGTCTTCTCCTTCTTAATCTGCACCTCCATAACGTTCGACGGGTGCTGGATGACCTTGGAGATATACGTGACGTGGCGGGAGCGGACTTCACGCAGGATACGCTCGAAGATCCAGATGACGCCGCCGACGAGCCAGTAGCGCCAGAACACGCCGATGGTGTTGGGTGAACAGTACGGCGGGCGGTCAGGCTTGATCATGCAGAACATCCCGTGCAGCTGCCAGCAGATGAAGAACACGATGAACAGGTGGTGCGAGTACCAGAAGCGCTCGAAGTGCGCGCGGCGCTGCTTCTCGCGCGCAAAGTAGACCATGATGCCGAGTGCGGCGGTCATGATCCAGCCCGTCGCCCCGGGACCAGTGAGGAAGTTGGCTGCGAGGAAGGCGACGACGCGGCCGCCGGTGGTGGTCGAGGCGATCAGCGAGAGCTTGTAGAAGTTGACCATGTGCGCGGCGATGTGCACGAAGCTGCCTATGACGATGGACCAAGCTGTGGCCTTGTGGAAGGTGATGTTCTTGTCGAAGGGGATGATGTCGTTCAGGGGGGTGCGGCGGAGAATGGAGATAAAGTTACGGCACACGGGGAGGAGGATGAAGATAACGTCGACATGGAGGACGAGCGCAGCGCTCCTGGCAATCACTGTGGACGGTCAGTAGGCCGCCTACGAACAATTTCAGATTGACATACCGAATGTGATCCCAAATGTAGCCCTAGCGGTGACAAGATTGTCCTTGAGTGAGTAGTGCAGCCAGCCAAGGACGGCCACGAGGATGTGGAGGAAAATCCAGACGCCAAAGAACAGCTGGCGGCCACCCTCGTTGATCATCCAGGTGTTAAACTTGTTTGCGAACGAGCGTGGCTTCGCGGGTCCCGAGTTTGTCGATACGTTGGTGAGTGTGCGCTGGAGGCCCTGCAGCCTGCGCCGCTCGGTTTTGTTGCGCTGGAGATGGACGCCATTGCCCTTTCCCTGCAGGTCGGGGTGCTGCTCAATGAACTTATTCGGCCCATCGCCGTCGGAGAAGTCGAGCCCGGAGATGCGATTCGCCATGCTGTGTGTGGATATCGAGGACGTCCTGCGCGATGAAAAAAAAAGAATGTGGATAAAGTACCGGCCAGCTGGTAAAAAGAGGAGGAGGGAAGAAAGAGAATGGCGTGGAAGGGAGAGAGGAGGTCGACGTTATGCTCGGTGGCACTTCACAACAGTTGGTGATTGATGACACCCAGCGATGGGTCGGATCCGTTCTGCCGCCGTTACCATAGCATTGGCCCTCATTTTTTGTTTGTTCGCAGTCTGGGCCGCGGCCAGACCCCACGGAGTACAACTAAACAGTGCCAGTTGCAGTCAAGTCAGCGCAACGGCCTGCAACGGCCCTCCCCCCCAACAGCCCCGGCCGTAGCAGCGCAATATCCTCTGATCGCATTGAAGTCTCACGGAATAATCACCCAAAATGGAAAGAACGCGCTAGCTTATCTTTAGACTTTGGCGCCGTCACAAAGCTCGGACAAAAATCCTTGGTTCCAATTCCTCTATGAGCACCTTTCGTTACTCAAATGATGAGCATGATTGTTGAAGACAGTTGGTGAAGAGGTGATGGTGACTTCAGACATGGGAATAAGAAGCGATATCGGAGGCCGGACCATCAACGTAGGCCCCCGAGGTTGAAAATATGGTTGAGATTGAGGGAGTGGAAAGCCATGGTTGGAGGAGAGTTGGCAGTAGACTGGAAGGAAATTAAGGGGAGCAAGCGCAGGAAGCGAATGATCTCGAAAAAAAATTGGTCGGAGACAGGCGGTGAGATGAAGATATGACGAAATGACGATGGAAAACGAATAGAAAGGAAAGGATTGTGGGGACAACTTTAGAGGAGATCGATGACAGGGAAAACAGACAGACGACGAGAGAACACGGACGGACAGTTGAAAAAAAAGCGGCGGACAGACGACAAGGCAGTGGTGTTTGGAGTACACCATTTTTGCGGATTTAAGAGTTGAAATTTCTTTTTGAGGGCTATATGCGGCCGATCTTGTATTTTAGGTGGAACGTTGCGGAAGCAGCGCGCGCTTCCCTTCGTCAGAGTTTGCGTCGCCGATTATAATGACTGCCCGCCGAACATTCACTGCACAGCGCAGGGCCGCGGTCTGTCTGCCCCGGTACCATACGCGCAGAGACGGCGCGCTGTGCGCTTCTCTGTACGCCGCGTGCTCAGCATTTTGGACCCAGCGCGCTCTCAGCGTTTTTATTAGGCTGTCCATCACTCCCTAGCTTGCCTGCGGCACGGCGTCGTGTCCGCGATCGCTAGGGCGCGCGGAGTCGGCGCACACTGGACTGCTTTTTGTTCCTTGAAGATGGCACCGCCTGTGTGACTGCCGCTGAGACGCGCGATCGACGCGGTAGACACACCTGGTGGCGCGGGCGTTGGCGCTGAAGAGAAGCACGGATGGGAGGCGAGATGGGACTCGTAATAGTGATGTTCTGATTGGGCTAAGTTGGCTCAAAACTATGGCTTTTCTTGGATTTGGCCCGCGAAATCCTGGCATTAAATTTTTAATATGCTATGAGATGATATAAATTTATGGAGCAATTTTTTACGCGCTGAGCGCTGAGAGAAGGGGGGGTAAAATACAAGGAAGCGGAAGAAAAACCTTGCCTTATGTTTATTTTTTTCGTGTCAGGATGTGAGAACAAAAATACGTGGAAGATTTTGGGCCCTTCAGCACTTCAGCTGTTCAAAAACAAAACCTGCAAGGAGAGGGAGAAACAACGATGAATCAAGTACACTGGTGGCATCGCAATCGTCGATCCTCGACGTTACGTTCAACTTCATTCTGCGTTCAACGTTCAATATTTCAATAGGTGTCAATTTCAACCGCGCTGGCTGCTTGTGTTCTCCTGAATCGTAGATAGGCTCTTCACGTTGTAGGCGGCGCTTATTTAAGTAAAGTTAATAGATACTTTGTCTCGTGGCCGTGTTGTAACTTGTGGCTGTCGTTACATTAATATTTTTCCGATATTTTGTAGCGCCTCCAAATTACTTTCAAATGACGCACAGAATACAGGAGGGCTAGACAGAAACCGCTCCCTCTATGAGGGAGCCCCCAATACCCTGCTCATCAATATTCTCCGGTTGGAGGTGATTGGCTTGGCAGTGCCTCAGAAGCTCCGGCCCGTGCCACCCGCGTCTTGATGGCGATGTCAGTTTGACATGAGTTTGAACCATCTCTTGACCATCACCTTCTCCCCGACTTCTTTCTTCCATCAATCACTGTGAACCAAAAAAAACTGCGTCTGGATTTCTCTTGCGATACCCATCGCGAACCTGCAACGCACCGACGGTACTTATTTGCGACCACCCTAGCCCTAGGCCCAAATATAATACCGTCTGCACCCTTGGGGACCGAAAAAAATCAAATCTAGGGCGTACCTCTGGGCAGGACGCGAAAATAGCGCGCTCTGAAGCTTGAAGGATTGTCAAGGATGGATTCCGAAGCCATGCAAAGGGGAGAGAACTGCGAATTCACGTCAGCGGCTGGTGAAAGCGTTAGTGCAGCGACATCGTTGGTCTACACTCTCTCCAAGCGTAATCGCTCTGCATATGATGATACCACTGACGCATCTAACAAGAAGCTACGCATAGATGAAATACTCTGTGTCCGGTATTACGATCGGCAAGGAGTTATCCGTTCGAATAACGTTAGTATTGTAACGGATTTACCTCGATGCCCTGACCTTCTGCTTTCTTTTTAGCGTTTCACTATTGGGGACCAGGCCAATTCTCCACGTCCTAGTGGTCTCTTCTGTCTTGACGCCAAACCATATCCAGAAATGGTCGCTTGCAAGGGGGCGTGCCACCTGGCTCATAAAACAAATGGCTTGCTGGAGGATGAGCACTTTTCTATGCCTCCCAGTGTTTCCTCCAATACGAGATCGCTCGAAGTGCCTCTGATATTTCGTGCCAGTATGAGCAGCACCTCTGGAAAGAGTCACCGTATATTTAAAATGACCATGCTCGTGGATTTAGTACGACTGACATCTGAGACCGGGAGGTCTTTTGTCGACGCCTGGCTGGATGTCGTTACCTGTACGTTAATTTTCAATGATTTTTAGCACCTGAAAAGTCACTGATAGACTGCATTTTTCTCTTAGGCCACGCCCTCCTTTGGAAACACAACGTCGAGCATATTGATCCCAGTCTGTGGAATGTGAAGTACCACCCCACTCGTAAATGTGGCGTTCTGACAGATTTCGACTTACTGGCCTCGTCACGGCGAACACGCGTTCCAAGAAGCGATCGAACCGGCACTATTCCCTTCATGGCTCTGGATCTCCTGTATGACAACTATGGGGAAGAAAAAGTTACTCGCCGTTACTATCATGAACTCGAAGCATTCATCTGGATATTGCCCTTCGTCTTCCTTGCCTACAACAATGGGAAATTGGACCCGAAAAATCGGTTTATCAAATACTGGGTATAGTTTCGGACGCTCGAAAAGACGGTCGGGACCCGTGCCGTCACAGCGTGACGACCAGGCACGCGGCGAACCAGCCGCGGAAGTGCCTTCGAAAACTACAAAATGCTTATGTTCCAAGCATGTCTCATTGTTCGTAAGCAGGTGGCCGAGCGGCAAAACGAGGCCGACGAAATCTTTCTACAACGGATGCTCCCGGAGCGAGGCAGGATATCAAGACTCGCTTCTCATATTGAACATCCTGCATCTATGTGGGATCAATTCATCCCTGTCTTATCTCATTGGGGCCTTGACACCACCGGGCTCCAACAGTACAGGGCCACTTTTGATCGCTCACAATGTCAAGATTTGCTCGGTGAATTGGAGTCCATCTACCATTCCCTGCGCTTTCCTGCATCTTCTGCAAATTTTTAACGGATCTCGTACTTACACCATGACGTATACCTGTAGAAAACAGTATGCCATATAGGACACACATTTGTATCACCATCTCAACTATACCGTACGTCTGTGCTTTGAGTTTGTTTTCGTATCGGCTGAAAAAATACCGCAGAAAGTCTAGAAACACGAAAAAAATAGTGCCCATTAGGAAGCAAGCTCCTCCCAGTGGGTCGTGGGGTGACCTCTGGAAGGAGTCACCGTATATTCAAAATGAACGTACTCGAAGAGTTGGTGGCAGGTGCCATTGACGTCTGAGACTGGGAAGTCTTTTGTCGACGCCTGGCTGAACGTTGTAACTTGTACGTTCATTTTCGATGTTTTTTCGTACATGAAGACTCACTAATTGTCACCGGTCGGCATTTCTCTCTCAGGCCACGCCTTTTTTTTTTTTT
>JAEKIV010000925.1:0-10114 GCA_016801325.1 Hypholoma fasciculare | reverse complement strand
AGAAATCATGTTTACCACGGCACCATATCAGAGTCGCCAGGACCGCCAGGCCTGATATGCTAAAGGAGGTTTTTGCGACAAAGAAGCACCTCCCGTAGTACCGATGCGGGGCGCGACACTAATTTTGATCTTCCGCAAGGCCGCATACGCGCTGCTCGCTAGCAGCTTGTCGAGCTCCGCCCAATTCCACGTCGAGAGCATAGCATCGTCTGGAACACTCGAGTGTTCATAGTCGCAGACAATCTCCAGCGTCTCAATTGTATTCTCGCCGTCTCCCGTCTTTCCGAGAAGCTCTATCAGCTCCATCAAGGCAGCCTCGCTGTGCAGAGCGAGACTGATTGCCAGGCGGGACAGGAGCGTGAACGTGGGGAGATTGAGAAGGTGTAAGCATGCATTCTGGCTGCCTATAGGACGGTGTCGATCGCGATGTCAGTGGCTGGCAATCCCATCAAGGGGCAGCTATTACGTACCGAACGACGGATTGGACAGCCAGGTTAGCGACTTCAAAGTCCGCGAAGCGCCCTGGGCGACGGAATACATGTCTTCGGCGTTCTCAGGCGCTCTGAACATTACGCAGAGATTGGAAAGTGTGCTCTGAGTAGAGTCACCGCTGTCGGGGAGTCTGCTAATCTCTCCCGGTATTTCATCTTCATGGTTGATATACGTCCCAATGAGCGATACATTCGGGATGCCGAGGAAGCGGGGCAGTTCCCGCCCCAAAAGTGCCATGTAAAAGAGTTCGAGGTGCTGTACACCCGGAAGCTGCGAGAATTGCATGAGAATGAGGCGCAGTTTATCGTCTTCGAGTGTCCAGTCCGACAGAAAGGAGGAATGGATAGATAGGCACTGTAGAGAATTCATCTTTGGAAGCATCCGGCCCAGATTTTCGATGGTGGGAGCCCACTTATCTTCTCTCGAGTTCGTTGAAGTCGGTACTGCTCTTTGAAGTCGGAGATTTCTGATGTTGGAGGCCACATGGTCGTCGAAGGCGAGAAAGTATAAGAGTCGAGAATGGCGATTAGCGGGAGGCTCTTGAGTGGAAGCTGGAGGCGTAGGTTCAAGAAAGATAGTGATGTCGCGGAAGAGGTATATCCTCGCGATAAGGAGAAATGGACGACAAGTAAGAGCACAGTTGCAAAGGGATTGGCAGTCATCCGAATATAATCTCTCGAAGATAGACTCGACAACTTCGATCGGCAACTTCGGAGACCAGTTTGACGACATTTCAGGAAGGGTAAACATTGAGTGTGATATAGATGAACTTCAGAGGGCCAGTTTGTGGGTAGCCTGTGGGTATTTACGTCAAAAGCACATTTTTAGACCCGGAGTCATCCACAATATCACTGCTCTCAGAGCGATAGATTCGAAACAATTGCCTAAAAATGTGAATAACGAATATCACCATCACTAGCATTACACACCCGCCGCCAATTACAGGTACCCCATCCAGGAGTAGGTATGGAATTTACACGCGAAACAGTCGTCCCAGCCAGCTTTTCCGCTTTTTCTTGGGCATGGGTGGCTTGGCCGCCTCCGCTTCTTCTAGTGAGGGGGCCAACGCGTGTCGACGCTTGTATTCAGCTGGAGTCTCTGCACCCACGCCATCTTTCCACATTCCTCGCTGTGCAACTCTGTACAAGGTTCAAGTTTCAGATCATAAGGACACAAACACGCGCTCACTTCGCTTGCGCTTCTAGCCGAAGATAGCCCTCCTTTCCCAATTTCCCATATTCGGCACCTGCCTGTCATTTGGTTACTGATTGCTCATTTGAAATGAATGCAACGGCAAACCTGTTCGTAAGTCACAGCCCAGCCCGCCTTGAGCATGTCAGCAGGTATATTCTTCCCGTAGAAAAGAAATCCAGGAAGGATTCGCGGGGCTAGGTGAACCTGAGCGACCTGATCATCAAAGCTTAGTTCATAGCACTCGCGACAGACCTCCTCACTCACTACCCGGGAGTACTGATCCTTTCTCAGTAATTGTATATAAACTTTTCGACCAAGAATCATGCTACGAAGCCATGCCAGGGCTTCCCCCGCATATGGTTGCGCTGGTTTCCCGAAATGCGCTGCCTTGATAAATTACCATGAATGGGGAATGATTGAACAAGGTAGGGCGAATAAGGGGTACCTCGGGGGCGTCGACTCCAGCTATCCGCACATGTATAGTTTCATCCTTCAGGTCTGGTATGAAGCCGTCAGGCCCAAATCTCGGAACGGAGGAATACAATGGCCCGGAGCACATACTTTTTTGGAGTGTGGGTATACTCCTGTACTTGATTGGCCACAGATATCCACCCAAAGGCGGGGTGTGGAAGAACCGAAAGTTGTCTCCATCTCCAACGCTAGAGTATACCGTCAATCTTGGAGAGGACAAAGCACACCGCAGTACTTACCTGGTAGCTACTCCTTTCAGCCACCGTTTACGCTTCAATGTTTTAGGGGTTATGAAGTCGCTGTTTTTTATCCTTCGGACATAGCGTCTGTACAATAAAGCAGACGTTGTCGCAGCCGTCGCTCCCAATGCGAAGGTTGTCAGAGCCGCCATAGGAGGCGACATTTCATGAAATTGTGCCTTCAGGTCCGATTCCCTGAATAACCAGCCAGACTCACGCGTATTTGATGGCCTTTGCTCTGGCGTTGACCATGGGATCCAGGAACGGTCAGGCATCTTCACGTCGCTTTGTATCGGTAAAGATTGACTGTCGTGCGCGTTGGAGTGGCCGCCGCGAGGAAACCATGATGGCGTTTCGATACATGCAGCACTTACGTTGTATTTCCCACGGACCAGGCCCGTCCAACCATCGAGTGGCCAAGCTTATCTGATAACTCCAAAACGGCCATGTCAAATGCCGAAGAAGATCGCAGCTTGCTCATCGTCTATGCCACGGAGACCGGAAATGCTCAGGACGCTGCAGATCATGTCGCCCGCCAATGCAGAAGGATCGCATTTCAATGTCGTGTGGCCAACGTGGATACGGTTTCGCTGGTATGTCGCAAATTCCAAGAAACTGGCGTATAACTCAACCTTTCCAAGCCAGATCTTCTCTCTGAGGAAATTGTCATTTTCATAGTGTCGACGACTGGATCGGGTGTCGAGCCACGGTCTATGACTCCGTTCTGGACCAGCCTTCTCCGTTCTGATCTACCTCCAGACATATTTGAACACCTGTATTTCTCTGTGTTCGGTCTCGGAGACACTGCGTATGAAAAATTCTGCTGGGCAGCAAAGAAGCTTTCAAGGCGGATGGAATCGTTAGGAGCTTGCGGATTTCACGAACGTGGCGAAGGGGACGAACAACATTCATTCGGGTAAGTAATGCCGAGGCGGTGGAGTACGGGTCGCAGTACTCACTTGACACGAGTCAGGATAGACGGCGCTTTACAGCCTTGGACAGATGGGGTAGTCGATACTCTCCTTGAGATGTTCCCCTTACCTGCAGGAGTTGAAATGATTCCCGCCACCGTCATGCCACCGTCACGCGTCTCACTCAAGCTAGTACCTCAAGCGAACGTCGACGACATTCAAGATCCACTAAAAATCGATTTGCAATACCACAAAGGTACCGTGAAAAAGAACCAAAGGATCACGGCGGGGGATTGGTACCAAGACGTACGGCATCTTGAAATTGAGTTCGAGGATAACGTCCGGTAAGAAGACCCCTTCGTGCTCTGCCTTTGCTCATCGACGCTGTAGGTACGAACCAGGGGACGTTGCAGTGATCCATCCTGTAGCTTCTGACGCCGATGTTGACTCATTCCTGTCGACGATGGGATGGACAGAACAGGCTAGTGATACCTTTGAAATACAACAATTAGCAGTGGATCAGTCTCTCCCGGATCATCTACCCCAAGTCGTAACCCTACGGAGGCTGTTTTCTTCTTTCCTTGACTTCAATGCTGTTCCCCGCCGTTCTTTCTTCAAGTATATCGCGCATTTCACGTCAAGTGACCTCGAGAAAGAGAAACTGGAGGAATTCTTGTCTCCCGCTGGTGCAGTGAGTGAAGTGTCCCAGTATTCTCTTCATTTCGTCGCTAAAATGGCCCAGGATGAACTGTACGAATACTGTTATCGTGTTCGTAGGACTATCCAAGAAGTCCTGAGTGAATTCCGACATGTAAAGATACCCCTCGACTATATCTTCGACGTGTTCCCCCCTTTACGACCGCGAGAATTCTCAATTGCCAGTTCAATAAAAGTGAGAGGTTCATAGACTGTTCGAATAAACTATTTGATCTTGATTTTTCTCAGAAACACCCTCATCAAATTCATTTGTGCGTTGCAATGGTTAAATACCGCACAAAATTGAAAGTACCGAGAAAGGGTGTCTGTACTTCATACTTGGCGACACTCAAAACGGGAGAAACACTTCAAGTCGGCATAAAGAAAGGTCTGATCCGACTTCCGGTCTTGACGGATACCCCGGTGATATGCGTAGGCCCGGGGACAGGTATCGCACCCATGCGATCAGTTATTGAACAGAGAATAAAATGCGGGGCTAAAAGTGCGTTTCAATTCTAATCAGAGAGCTACCAAAACAGAATGCTAAATAGTGATTATCAGATAATATACTTTACTTCGGATGTCGATCCGCGTCCAAGGACCAACACTACGCCGAGGAGTGGCAAGCGTATACCGAGAGCGAGGGCCTTGTCTACAGGCCTGCCTACTCTCGCGACGGCCCAGAAGGGGAGAAAAGAAAATACGTCCAGGATATAATGCGCGATGATGCCGAAAACATTTGGAAACTTGTTGGGGAGCAGAAAGCATGGGTGCTAATTTCAGGGTATGTCCCGGGCTCAAATATGAGAAATCAAGTAATCTAAATTCAATCTTCTAAACCCACATAGGTCGTCAAACAAGATGCCTGCTGCAGTGAAGGAAGCCATTGCATTTGCTATCGAAACACATGGGGGGCACTCGACTGAAGAGGCCAAGGCATACGTCAACTCCATGGTGAAAGAAGGGAGACTGATAGAAGAGTGCTGGAGCTAACTTGACGGCATACTATTGACTCATGTCAATTCAAGTGCTCCCTTCATCAATATTTGTCAGTACGCCAGCTAACGTAGACGTCCCCCTTGCAGTGGAATCACTTTTATTTACCCCTGCCAATTATTTATTCGTCGTGTGACGTGAATATCCTCCCATTGTGAAGTCGTCGGTTCAGAGAAGGCATTTACATGGGAATCGAAGGCTCTTGTCCAACACTACATATCATCTACCAGTCTCTTTATCAGCACCCGCACCGTGACAAATGGATGTGCCCGACGCTTTTCTCCAGTCCTCTACCTTTCACAAACATACGGTGTATTCGACAAAAAAGGCCCATCAACGTTGTATCATCGTGGCTAAGAGTACATAAGTAGAGTCGGAGAGAAACGGGAGCTGTGCGGCGAAATCCGGTCCATCACCCAATATGCCTCGCAAACTTCGTAAATTCCTCATCCACCTTCAACCTCTCCATATCTTCTTCCCTCAAAGGAATAGACACAACGAGCTCGCCGTCCGGCGTCTTGGGCATAATGACTATCATACTCTCCAGGCCGTCAAAATGCGGACGCCGCACGGCCTCAGGTATGCCCAATCCAAGATTGAAATCAAGTTCATAGGTCTTTACCTTCCCCCACGAACTCAAAATTACGCCCGACGCTAACTCGACCTTCATCAAGAAAAGGGGTGCCATTTTGTTGGGTAGGCGGCTGAGGAATGTCGCAAACGCGCGAGTCTTGTACGCTAGAGTCTCGGGGTCTAAAGCCGAACGTAGCTGCGATGCGACAGCGCCCAAAGGCTCTTCGGACAGCTTGCCAACGGTGTTCAATCCGTACGTCCCATTCTGCACATGTCCCGCGAATGTCGAGGAAATACCCAAATAACTCCTTACATCAACAGCGCGGTAGATTCTGGACTCAGCCGTGGAATCCAGGCGAGGAATGCGGGCGCAAGTGACTGATTTCCAGATCAAGGCAGTCAAGGCGTCGTCGGTGGAGATGTAGCCGCCTGGCGGCAGGGTCATCGTTGCTGTAGCAATTGATTTCAGAGCGGCGAGGGAGGTGGGGGAGAAAGCGAAGTTGGTCAGGACGGTTTTCAAGGGAGGAGCCTCAACGTGTTCATTTTTCTCTTGGGAAGGAGGAGACGCCTTCAGGTTCAAAAAATCAAGTTCGCTGCCTGGTTCGTATGACTCGTCGAGTCGGGGGATGAAGTAGGAGTGGTCAAAAATGTTGCCGGTCGCTAACTCCTCTGTTGTGAATGGTTCGCCGCGACAAGCCTTCGAGAAAAGATGCATGACCTGGTCTTGGCCCATTATATCCATCGCGTTGTGCTGTCCGAGGAAGGTGAGGAGGAGGCCGCCTTTGATGAAATTAGCTTGGAGGAGTAAGACTGGTGTGCACGCTGCTGTAAATTCGTCGGGGCGGATTTTAGAAGGTGCGATGACGCTGTCATTGAAGGGGAAATGAGCAAGCCTAAGAGCCTCCATTGTCGGTATGGTGGGATCGTCCCTGAGATCTTTCACGACGAATTGAGGTATGTTTTCGAATTCTGTGACCTTGAAGACTCCGGAATTGTCTTTGCTAAAACCTTGCTGAGAGATCTGGCCTGCTATCCACGGGAAACTGGCGGAGAGTCGTTTGAGACCATTCGTCAAGGTGTTGATAATCGCTGGATGCAGGGATGGGTCGGGCACGGAAAAGCAGAGACACATCGGAGTGTACATCTTCAAAAAGAACGGCTGTTGGCCTAGGATATCTAGAGTGTCGGTCATGACGATAGCTGTTCCGTGTTATCGAGCTGGTGGAAGTTTCCTAAAGTTGTAGGCAAAAGACCGGCTTTTAACTTGAAAGCGATTCTATAGCATGTCCATTGTCAATAAAAGGCGTAGTATATTAAAATGGCGCTTTACTTACATCTGAACCAGTTTGCAACTGAGAAACTTCCTGTAATGTTTTTGTGCGCCGCCTTGCCCTATTCTTCTGTCATTGGCTTCTACTCCAATTACTCGCATCATTTCCCACCAACAATATTACTACATAGATCAAAACTACCGTTGAGCCGTCAGATGAAAAAAGTTTCTATGTACTCTAATGTGGACAGGTATATTTACGCGCAGATCCCCGATATGTCTGATGGATAGGATAGGTGGGTTCTGTGGTGGACAAACACGCATCCTTCCTCCGGTGTTCGGAGAAAAGGGCAAGAACTTGATGGAATTGTGAGAATAATTTCGATGCATCTTTTAACGCAACACCTATTACATATACTCACTTTAATTTAAACTTGCGACGCGCTCACAGCATTCCATTTCTTATATACATACAAAACCCACTTCCTGGCTGCCATTTATTTAAGTGCCCACCAATCTTAAGCATCAAGTTCGTTCTGTCTGTGTCTGTCGTTATGAAGTTCAATTTATGGCTTCAGTTTCATGCGAACGAAGTGCTTTAATACCGGTAGTAACTCAAGTGCCTGGTGACTAGTTGGCTGGGCGCAGTTCCAATCTAGATAATGATAATAGAGGAAATAATGGTCTTCCTTCTGTCCATAAAATCGAGCCTGATTTCGACACCATATTGCGTATCCCATCAGTGAAATAACTGAAGGCCCCTATGAGCCCCCATCCGCCTGAGCGCCAATTGAGCGGCATGGCCTAAATTTAGCCTGTAAGCATTTGACCGATTGAGTAAGTAGGCTAATAATAATAAGTTACACGGAGTCCTGCATAGGTGGCCAATCTTAAGTACTTAGAAATGGGTTTCAGGTTTGGTGGAAGGCCAAACAAGATTATAAAAAACAGGATTCCTCAAGCAGTGCATGGGGCCAATAAGATAGACACATCAGACTCCAAGCTAGCATGGAGCTATATTGACCTCATTCTCCTTCACTGGACGACAAACAGAGTTGATCAATTCATTGATCTCACCCTGAAACTGATTCATCGTAAGTTAATTCGAGATAACGATCGAATTCAGTAAATTTCTTCCCCCGACCGTATGCAGTAGACTCATCCAAGACTCACCAGACCGCAAACACGCCTAAATTTAGGCGCGTCTCACCGTCATCTTCGGCCGGGTCGGAAAAGCAAGGATCAGTCCAGATGCCACTCGAAGCTTGAACGTTTGAACATCCATCCGACTTGACGTGTCAAAGCAAATTTATTTCATGTGACCTAACTGATACCGAGGGCAAGCGAGCTATAAACCTTATTGGATTTACAACCATACCCTATTTTGAGCGCCACTATGGTGTCGTTCATGGACGCCGAATCCGAGTCAGGCAAATGAGTGTCAAAAATCGGAGTCTCTTGGGAGTCTCCCCGGGGTCATCCTTATTCGGTATCGTTTGATTGATGTAGCAGTGCGCACAGCCGTTAGCACTCAGAAGTATTCGCTGAACACGGTGGCTCGTTTATCCCAAGGACGGAGCGGACATGTACAGGCCACGAGTCTGCGAGCTAGCGGCAGTGGACCACGTGTATTATTGCAGCATTTAAATTGAGAATGGATTCTAAGTACTTTTGCCGAGCAGGCTGTGCTCAGCAAGTAAAGCGGTGTGCCAAGCCTGAGGCAAATTAGATTGCGCATCCACCTCGAACGTCGAAGGTATTCGTTTTTCACCGTGCTCCTCGCATCTGAAATGCTTCTGGCAAAAGATGATACCATTAGGGTTTTGTATGAATATAGAATTATCATAAGACTGTTGAGACTTCGCGTCTGATTGAACACCACTGATATTCTTCGGGCTCCTTAGGAGTGCGAAAGAATGAGTGACCTGCTTTTCATCAGAGGAGTGTCAAAGAACCCCGCCGTCGGGCGCCCATAGCTCTGTTAGAAACAGGAGTACATGATGTACATTCGTACAAAGCTCTGTGTGGCGCTATCAGGATGGCCACAAACCAGTTCGTCTGCCTATCCGAGCATCTCCAACTTCCTACATGTGTGGGATTCTCGTTTCCAGTCCGAAGGATAGGGTCCAGGGTATTAGAAAAGTGAATAAGATTGATAAGATATGCAGTAACTTGTGCTAGTTTTGTACGCCGTGCTTCTCGTGGAGGAGGCATGGAAGGCAGTTCACAGTGCGCGCGCTCCACGCAATGATATGAGATTGACTCGGGTATGTGATAATCATGAATTCTTTAATCAAACTAGCTGTTACCTTGCTGGTTACTGCAGCGCTGAGCTAATGCTATTGGGACAGAAGAGCGAGGAATGCCGCAGCAATTGCCAGCGTATCTCCACAATACTTAGCCGTCCTATCATTTCGAAATATACTACGGCTCAAGCTCAATATTTATCAGATAATTGTGCCGCACATATAACTATCGGTTCCCGCACACAGGTAGTGTCTGTAAGCTATGGCAAAATGCGGCAGTTATTGACAAAGTAACTTATTAAATTAACTTGCTCCTGGACAAGTGTTAGTTCGCACTAACTTTTACCAGGTTAAGTTAAACTAAGGCAAGTTTGCACGTTAACTTGTCAAGATTTCCGGGTAACTTATTGTCGTTTCGTGGTAGCTTTGACGCGTATCCTGTGTGCTGGAACGGTGGCTGGTTTCAAAACGGATGGTACGCAGGCGGGAGGGAGATCATCGAGTGGGGTGTCGTAAGGGCGGCGGTGGCGGACGCACAGCGGGTGCCAGTGATTACTTGCGTGCCTACCCGATGACAGCGCGCGCACTCGGGATGAGTGGCGCATCTCTCTTTTCAGGTGGAGACCTCGCCCGGTGTCGTCTGTGTCATGCTCTGGCAGTATGGTGGTCCGTTTGCACAAAGAATAATCCTGCGTACATGTAGAGAAAATTACAGCTTATATAAAGAAAATAGAAAAATATATATGACTTTGTCCCCCCTTATATAGTTCTTTTATTCCCCCCAAAAGAGTTTTTCCTCCCGGAAATAAAACTTTGGCGCGCGCTTACAGAATATTGCTCAGCACATATAGAATTTTCGTGCGCGCATAAGGAATTAATAGGGGCGCATATTTAATTATTGTGCGTGCATGGAGAACTCAAGAGTGCGCTTATAAAATTTGAGCGCGCACATATAAAACTCGAGATGAACTCGACTGCGCGCATACAAAGCTGCCGCAGGCCAAATTTCACGGCCATCACGGCCAT
>JAEKIV010000924.1:0-10122 GCA_016801325.1 Hypholoma fasciculare | reverse complement strand
CAAGAAACCAACCATCGCCGCAGCAATGGCAACGTCGATCGCCGCTCCGAGCGCAAGCAGCGCGAGGACCCACGTGTGCATCTGAGCGACGAACGAGGCGTACCGGTGTATCACGTGGGAACCCGTAGACCACTTTTCACCATTGTTCGGTCGATTGCAGGATGTAGACATATTCTACACCTAAAAAATTCTGGAATTGATCTATGGTATATCATGAGACTCGGTTTCTGGATCATGAGCATATTAGGACATGAACTGGAGCTTCTGGACTGTGGTGAACAAAATCCACTCAATATCCCCCATCAACAAGACTAGAACTTGGAAACAAACAATATATTCCACATTTTAAATTAAAAAATGTGTATAACCTATGTTCTACTACTTATAAACGAAATTTGACGTTTGTGACCGCAAAATTGAGCTCAAGCGTCGAGAGCGAGTAAACCCCCTCAATCGACGGACTTCGAAGCAAGCCCCTTGTCAGGTGTTGCGAGAACACAACTATATACAAATAAACAAACACCGGCATGGGCTTGTGTCGAGCCTATGCTCAGTACGGCTATCTACGTGTTATCTATTATTGACAAATACTTAATAAAAAGCTTGAATATCCATTCAAGATGAGGCGTCCAGAGCATGAGAGCAGCTGGCGTCCGCTTCGCTGTCTCTGCGAAATGCGATGCGAGATCTTCCAGTCGAGGCAATCAATCCACTGAGCCCAGCCGATTCATTCCACGAGGGAGCTGACAATGCAGGAGCATTCGATATCACCCTGATGCGACTATTCAAGACCGCCATCATTGAACTTGAATATATCTTTGCCACGAGTTCAGCGGCGGCGATGTAATAGGGTGGATGCCCTGGTAGGTACACCAGGACTAGAAGGGCAGCCGCTGACAGAGCTGAAGTGTGCTGAAATTTAGCGTGCACAATTGTACCAGAGAAAAATGGATATACTGACCAGTTACGCATCCTGTTTCGATAGACAGTCTGATGAGTCGCACTATGATTCCATGTGTATTTGCAAAGCCTGTATCTCGCTTCTTTAACTGAAGTTCGAAATTAGATGGGTCTTACCTGGCTGAACTCTGGGTACAGGTAACAGATAAAATTTATGTGAATCTACTCACATGATAGGTCATTATCGCTGCAATCATAGTATCACACGCGAGACTGCACGTTCCCCATATCTAGAGACTGAGTGTCAAGTATATTCCTGTATTAATAGATAAATTACTTGCACCAATCGCGATCAAGCTAGGCTTCTGAGATAACAGTGTCGACAATAAGATCGTACGTTTTGCGTGTACCGACACAAAAATTGCTGCCGCAAGCTGGCTCAGCGAAAGCTTTGAATACATTAGCCAGTAAGAAATAGGTCATCGGGCCGTGATATTATGTTCTTACCACGCTTATTAAAGCCACTGCCCATTTTGATTTTGTCAACACACCAATTCGATAGCAATAGAAGCCTTGGTTGATACTCGCAACTATCAAGTATATAAGCATATCACGTCGATTAAAGGGTGTCTGAAGTCAAATGTTCATTTACTTACCAAGGCCGATAGTCAGTACAACGGAAAACCACAGTGTCCCTGTATTATCAATTAAATCGGGGCTCGTAAATGTGACGGTGAAGGGTTGTATTGCATCATGGGCAAGAATTGCTGTTTGTACAGTCTGTAGTAAAAATTGAACTGCAACAATCCACTTGAGAAGAAGGCGATCCTTTGGAAATGCAACGTAGTACAAATCTTAATGGATGAGTTAGGACGATATCACCGGCATTATTCCAAGAGATTACGTACAGACTTGCACACACAAAGTTCCAAAAAGAATCCAATTTGCCATGGTCCCGAGCAACTTGATGCCACGAAGCACGAAGCGGTGAATTACCCACTCAGAATCTCGGGAAGCAAGCTTACAACAAATGTTATGCTGCAGTTTTCTGAACTGTTTGTAACTATTTTATGGAAGGAAATTCAACTCACTCTAGGTGGATATACCCAGGGAATTTGACTGGACCATAGGTAGATAGTGTGGCCATTGTTCAAAGGCAGAAATTTTCTGCGGTGAAGAACGGAAGGAAAGTATTTAATCCCTTCCGACTGCGAAGTTCACGGAGCTGATCTGCTGACTACATTACCAGGACTATCGGAAATGGCGCTGACAGGACTTGGTCCCTTGGGTACATAAAGTCTCTGTATTTTTTCCCAGGTAAAGCTTTGCTGGGCAGTGGTTGTCTATCGAAGTGAGAAGAAATATGCGCCACAGGTTGTTGATGGCTGCGAAAACGGTCATTCACTGTCATCTGCACACAGCTCACGCACCGCAGCAATGCTTGTCCTTGCAGGTTCAACCGAACTGTATGCAATTGATCTTATTAGGGATCACTCCTAGCATAGGATTGGGTAAACATCTGCTCCGTAACTGCTATCACAGATGCTGTGCACGAGACTCCAGCGCACTGCGCTATGCCACGGCAGCGCGAGAGAATGGGCCAAGGCCAAACACTACAAAACGCTAATGCTAGGGCGTTAGCGGGGGCCACTTGGCTGCTGTACATAAAGCACACGTCGATTCACAGCTACGCGTAGTTTACATGCGTAACGGAATCGCGCACCATGCACCGCGCGTAAGAACGAATGGAAATAGATCAATATTCCATTGAGAGAGAGAGAACACACCGCAACTTCCAATCACAGAAATCTGTGGAGGGAGCGACCCACATTCCCCGTGAACGGCCACCATCCACATGCCCATACACCACGCTCCACTCCTCACGAGTGCTCCGAAGGGAGCCTGAATTTTGCTTCGCAGTGCGTGCCCACAGGCGCGCAGCCATACGCATCGCGCGAGCACGATCCAGGGGCGGCGACGCTCGTACACACGCCGCGTTCTGCGGGGGAACCACTGCGTCATCGGCAGGGGTACGTCGAGGCTTGAGGCTTGTGGGCACAATGACTCGGGGTACCAACGCGGCGCACGGCGGAGGGCGCATCGTGGTGGGCAAGGTGGGATTGAGGGAGGTGTGGTTGCATGGCAAGCGAGGGCGGGACGTCGCGACTGGAGGCATGGTGGTTGTGTCTGGTGCGCCTACATAAGAAGCTCCAAGCGGGGAGCATTCGCGCTATAAATGACAGAGATGAGTGTTGAGGGTAGCCGGCGGGGCAACGCCGAGGCGTGGGGCACGATGAGTACCGTCGCGCCGCACGGCGGAGGGCGGATCGCGGTGGGCGTGGTGATGGAGGAATGCGTGATGGGGCGGGAAATGATTAATGAAGGTGGGACGTCGCGACTGCCAGCATGGTGGTTTTTCAGACGGGACCGAGGAGTGTGCGCTAGTGAGCTCTATAAGAAGTGCCTGAGCTCTGCTTCGCGGCGGGAGCGTACACAAGCGCGTCGGGCGACGTGAGCACGAGCCAGCAGGCAACATCTATGCCCAAAGAGCACACGTACACGCTGGTGCACGATGTACTAGAGCCTTCGTTCGTGGGGACAATCAGCGGCTGAGTTCAGAGAAGAGGGTGAGTTAACGCACCGTGTCATAGTCCCTCTCCGCACGCGCAAGCGGGTGTATTACACTGGCCCCCGCAAAGTAGAGTGCGTTCAGGCGCGCGCAGACGCTGTCACAAGAAGGTTGACGCTGAAATTTGAAATGTTGGCATCGGTCGTCGCCTTGGTGGAGTGGTTCTATGCGTGAGGACCTGGAAAGGCGGACAAAGAGGTGAAGAGAGAGGAGACGATACACGTGGCAATGGTCGTATTCCGCGCCGCAGTCCGGCGCACCTAAACGAGAAACACCGGCATTGCGGCACTCCTAGACAAGGTGCTCCAGCTCTTTACGGTTGATATTTGAATAAAAATTGAATGTTCCAATGGTAATATATAAACCTACTTTACTGTCATACCCCCTCATAATATAAATCTGGAAGGGTGTATCTCGATAACTCCAGAAACAATGTTCCTCATGCCGTACGTCAATTTTGATCCGATCAGGACTCGCGGCTTCTTACGGCTTGCTCTCCTACGCTGAACAGGTGCCATCAGTCGGCTGCTTGATCATTACGGAAAACGACTAAATTTCCTCATTTGAAATACATCTACCCGCTAATATTCGTGGCTCAAAATAGTACCAGCGCTCCCTCGCACAAATGCTGGTCGGAATAACGGTCAGTGCACGGGCGAGCGTCGAGGAGACGCCGCATTTGCGCCTCCCGCACCATGCCGCAACTCACTTTTGAAACACACAGTAGACAGATCCATCCTACACTTGTGGAAGCAGGAGGTGTGCGCGGGAGAGGGGGCGGCTTCTTATTCCCTCAGGCTCTGCGTCTGCCCTCATGGTGAACGTGGTTTTCACAAATTCGACCTCGAATATTTGAATAGTGATCACTTTAATAGACAGAGATGCTTATGAATTGGGTACTTTAGATCTTTTATACATATGAGGACCACCCCGCTGGTAAGGCATTTACCTCATACTGCACGAGCATCCAAGGTAGACTGACGTTTGAAGCGTGTTTTCGGTGCGCGTAGATTGGAGATCTCCGATTAAAAGTACAGTACTTTACATATCTACTTATTAAATGAGAATAATGTATTTCTAATTGATGGGTGAATTATGCAGTAATATCTGACAATAGTGTAAATCCCGAAATGCGAGTTAAAGAGCCGACGCTGATTTCTCTATTTCTGCGAAATGCAAACCCAGGCTGGGTATCTCCAACCCACGAAATCGATATGATGGGTATCACCGATTCATTCCACAACGGCGCTGCGGATGGGAATGCATTGGATACCGGTTTAACGCGGCTGTTCAGCACAGCCATCATGGAGTTGGAATACGTCTTTGCTACGATGGCTGATGCGACGGCGTAGTAGCCTGGATGCCTAGGTAGGAGCACCAGAGCGACAAGAGTACCTGCCGATAGTGCTAGAATTTTTTTAATTTTAAGCAAGTAGAAATACGCAAAGTATCACTACTGACCAGTCACGCATCCCGTCTCAATGGACAGGCGGATTAATTGGTCCAGAATGTGGTGTGTGTTTTTAAGGCCTCTGTCCTGCCTTTTCAACTGAATATAATAATTAGTCTCACTATTCCTAATTGGCAGACAAAATACAGATCGTAGGCTCACATGATAAGTCATTATTGCTGCGATCACTACATCGCATGCAAAACTGCAGCTTCCCCATATCTGAGAAGAGTGTCAACCGTGCTTTGCATTATAAATAAATGTCGATAATTACTTACACCAATCACGATCAGGGTTGAATCGTGGGATAAAATTTTGGTCAGTAGGCCCGTGTTCTTTTCCTGTATCGCCACGCAAATTGCGGCCACAAGCTGTCCTATCGAAAGCTGTAAAAATATTGGTACTGAGATCCAGAATTATATTTGAGAATTACAGCATTTCTTACCATGCTGATTAAAACCACCGCGCTTTTTGATCGTGTCAGAATGCCTACTCGATAGCAATAGAATCCCTGGGTGATAGCAGCAACTACAAATTAGAAACGCACAGAGCATATCAGGTTAGCATGAAGTTGACGTCAACATGATCAGGTAGGGACACACTCAGACCAATCATAAGCGGTATGGATATCCATAACGTTTCAACGTTGTTGAGTGAACTAGCGCCGCCAGTATATGCGATGGTGAAGTGGTTGACCACGTCATGTATGAGGGTTACCGTTTGGATAGTCTCGAGCAAGAGCTGCACCAGGACCATAACCTTTAGGATGCAGTAGTCCTTCGGGAAGGAAACAAAATACAAATCTCCACACATAAATTAGATTATCGTAAGTTAGAATTAATGATAAATTCCGCACAGATTTGCACTAACAATATTCCGAAGAGTATACAATTTGCCATTGTACCCAGCAGCTTACGGGGGTGAAGGTGTCAATTAGCTAGGGTCAGAGAATATTGAATTGTATCATTTACGGTGGATGCTATACTGAATTTTGACGTCAAGTACCCCACAAATTGTGAGAGGAGAGAGCTTCCAACTCACGATATACGGATAAGCTCTGAAAGCTTGATAGAAGTACGCAGATCGGACATGGCTTTAAAAAACGGTATTATATCCGTGGAGTAATTTAGTGGAGGACAGAAGAAGCACAGGTGACAGAAGCAGCGACAGATGAATCATAAGAAAAGACAGTGCCCAGCTTTTGAATAACCGTGTGTGATTCAAGATCTGCAAACAATGACTACCAGCATGGAGTCCTTACATGTAGACACATCTAGTTTGCCTAGTGAACAAGAGCTTGGCTGTTCGAGTGAGAAATAAAAAAAACAAGGTTGCCGTCGTGGTGAATGTTGCCAACCAATTGCCAACGCTCATCAAAGTGTACATCTTTGACGAGATTAAATGGCGCCTCGAACATTGAACGAACTACAGCCACAAGAAATCAGCCAAAGACTATTTATTTAGGGCCTGAACAAGATCGTCCATCATATTGACCGCGGAAACCGGTGTCTGAAATCAGAGCTAGAGCGTGGTCCAGTATTCCTCTGGCAACTGATTTCACCACTGGCGCAAATACCGCATCTCTGTCCGTATCAAAACACCGTTGGGAATGCGAAACCGATCATGATTTTCAGTGCCCAGTACACAGGCCCGACTACATCACATTGCACGTTGCATGGATACATACGTGTGCCACGTATAATGAGAACATCGGTGAGGCGCGATCTGCCCGCAAGACACATGCCATCGGTGCATCCCTGAGGCGCGAGCACATGCATCTGCACCATCCTGTTTCAGCATCCACCTTCGCCCGCCGTACGGACAGCAGCTGCGTGGTAAGGACACCGCCCGAGAAGAGACGAGGCGAGCGACGTACGTATGTTCCATGTCCGTTCGGTCAGCACCCGGCTCACTTATGTCTCATCTGTCACATCAACGCAGGCTTTCCATCTGTGCACACAACTGTGCGGGGTGACACTAGCGGCGGCGCGATCCCTAATAATTGCATGTCATTCCAGCGTACAGCAGTCCCTCGAGCGGTCGCCGGAGTGCCTGAGGACGACGGAGGATACAGTTCAGGACTGCATTCCTGTGCCGGAGAAGCAGCGTATATTGGAAAGAGAGCGCTTATGCGAATACGACCAACGTACTGATCGAGCTCGAGGCGGAAAGATTGGGGATGTCTGCGTGGGAGAGGCGAGACGCGTCCCTTGAATTTTCAGTTTGTGGGGTCGGTGGCGAGAGAGCCTGGACAACTTCAAATATCATATGTGTCGGGATTGAGCGCGCGAGGCCCTTGGGACAGTAGAGAGAGAAACGTGAATGACGAGTTGAGCTATCATAGTGGCTGGGCACAGACCGGAGAGACGCTTCCGAGGCGATCCGCCATCCCATCAAATTGCCACGGTTCACGTTTGCACCAGGATTCGTGGCCGCGCTGTCGCGTAGACGCGCGACGTCAGCACTTCAGCGCTCAGCGTTTGCAGGTCACAAACTCAACCTTCGAGTCCTTTTACGCTGAGCGCAAGCTCTTAAAAGGGCATGCATATTGAAGTCTGTAAAGTTAAAGTGTGCTGTCGGGTGACGAAGCTTGGCGTGCTGCCGCGCATAGACGCCCGTGGACGTGACGAACGTGTCGAGCGCAAGACTCCGACTACCAGAAAGATTGTGGACGCTTGCGCATGAATAGTGCCTCCCATGTGTATTCACTGTCTGCAGGGCCTGTACTGCTATTGTCATCGATGCAGTTGTAAATAGATATGTTCTTCAGCCGCAAACGCGTAGGGCCGTAGGCATGCAACTGGCGGAGGCAGATTAGGTGTTCTATGTAGAACTCCAGTGTCGATATGGATAGAACCATGAGAGCGGCGTATCCTGTTCCCTCAACCCAGCTTCACTCTCACGCCGCCGATCTTGAATGCACATACCTATGACGACATTGGCATGATCTGTACCATCATTACTCTCTATGTTTGGTATTATGAGGTGGATATACATGCGTTACATCGACGTTATGTTGCATAAAGTGATGGATAATTATTTGAGAATTCTACAATTTGTCTAGAGTTTTGTATGTAACTGTATATAAATATTCAATGATTTAAAGAACGAGAATTTATTCACACTGTAGTGTACGAGACCTGAGAGGAGCTGAGTCTTGTTTCGATATCTCTTTGAAACACAATACCCTTTTCTCTCTCGACCGAGGAAATTGATCCAGTAGGCTGGACCAACTCATTCCACGAGGGCGCTGAAAATCCAGATTCATTTGATACCACCTTGACACGACTGTTCAGCACAGCCAGCACTGAATTAGAATATGCCTTTGCCACAATTGAAGAGACAGCGACATAGTAGGGCGGATGGCCAGGAAGGGATACCAGCACCAGGAGAGTGCCTACCGATAGCGCTGAATATTATGGAATTTAGAATCATAAACCATGTGTAATAAAGCTGAAAAATGCTGACCGGTTACACATCCCGTCTCAATGGAGAGCCTAATTGACCTTACTATGATGCTGTGCACATTCTCAAAGCTGGTGTCTCGTGCCCTCAACTAGATTTTAAACTTAGATTGTACCCGGCGATAGGCGTGAGAGAAGATATGTAATATTCTACTTACATGGTAAGTCATTATTGCAGCAATGACTATGTCACAGCCCAGACTACTCGCTCCCCATATCTAGACATAGTGTCAAATATCATTCAGATAGCATTGAGAGGAAATTCATTTACCCCAATAACAGGTAAGCTTGTGTTTTGAGATAATAATCTAGTTAACAAGATTGCATATTTGAACAATATGGTGGTATAAATTGCGGCTGCAAGCTGTCCCAGAGAGAGCTTAAAAGTTCTATCAATGAGAGATTCAGTGTTTCAAATAAAATAAATAAATTTACCAAGCCTATCGATGCAACCGCACATTTTGAGTGTGTCAGCACTCCACCTCGGTAACAGTAGAACCCTTGAGTGATTGATGCAACTACCAATTGGAATGGCATGGGTCAGAAGGTATTTAAACTTGTAGCAATCATATACGTACTCATACCAATTAAGAGAGGTATAGATAGCCATAATGTCCCAATTTCATTGAGGACATTGGGGTTGGTATACACAAGTGTAAAGTATTCAAATATGTCATGTGTGAGCATCACCGTCTGAATTGTTTCAAGCAGGAGCTGAACAATAACAATGAATTTGAGTATGATGCGGTCTTTTGGGAATGCGACATAGTATAGATCTTTAAGCATAAATCAGAATAAATTATTTAGACTCATAATGAATTACACACAGCCTTGCACCCATAAGACTCCCAAAAGTCCCCAATTTATTGTGCTTCCGAGGAGCTGTGGATGAGAATATTATTATCATTAAATAAATCACAAGATAGTGAGCGGTAAGGTTTACAGCAGATGCTGCTCTAATTTCCGAAAGTGAGTATGTGGTTTGTTCTGTACGTAGAAACACATAGGCTCACTCTTGATAAACATACTCTGAAGGTTCAAAGAGAGAATAGATAAGCAATTTTGACATCGCTCTAGGCGAAATATTTTCTCTATTAAACGATGAAGGCTAGGTGTGGGCTCCAGGCCGGAAGGTGTGCTGTAAATTTGGAGAACTGAGAGAATGGGGGAAGTGTGGGCCTGGATATTCTCTTCATATATATGCAGATAGGTTGTCAAGAAAAACACGGCGGTCTTTCGTATAGAATGCAAGTTTGTTTCCTCGATAAAAATATTCATAGAACAGAGTTGGATCTATCTCTGGTCAAGGGAACGAAATTTTCTCGACCGCCAACAGCTGCCAATCTTCATAATGATGTTATAAGTATAGGTCGAAACTACTACGACTGATGCTTCAATTTACCTATATGGATTCTGATACTAGAGAACGCGGTTCTCAGCTGATCCACTTCTCAGTTCACACTGCATTCTAAGAGGCCTTTGTGCGCTCAAAGGCCTGTCAGTAGTTTATAGATAGGTCTTTTCAATTACATCATCTTTGTCTCATACACAATTAAGATATGGCCGCCCGAGATTTTCCCTCTGACAGAAGATGAAAGGGTTTACCCATCGTTAGGCTGGGTGAGTTACCTGCCCGGAGTTAGCCGGGCAGATAACTTTTGCGCGCACGGTGCACGTGC
>JAEKIV010000923.1:0-10125 GCA_016801325.1 Hypholoma fasciculare | reverse complement strand
GAAGCCGCCGAAGAGGCCGAACACCACGAAAGACGCCAAAAAACCCCCCGGGGGCAAGGCCACCGCACTCATCGAACGCACGAAGGACCAGATGGGGAAAATGACGCCTTCAGCGCATCCGAAGAAAGGGAAGTCGAAGCCAACCACCATTATCCATTCATCCGACGACGAGAGTGAGGGGGAGCGGGGCAAGAAAGAGGTGCGCAGGAGTGGGCCTTCAGGCCAAATCGTCAGAGTCGTTCTGACATCGACGAAGGTCAAGAGCAAGAAGACGCCGAGTCGCAAGGCAAAAGCAGTCAAATCGGTGGCCATTGTCCCCACCACCGATGAGGAGGATCGTGTCCAGGAGGAGACCCTGAGTGGGAGTGAGTACGAAGAGGAGGTCCGAGGCCGCACTCCCGAGCCGAAGGAGGAGGAGGACATCCCGCCCCTCACTCGCGCGCAAAATCGGCCGCAGAAGGAGTCCAGGAAGAAAGACCCGGTACGGTACGTGCCCCCCGTCCCCGCCCACTTTGTCGAGGTCGCAGCGAAGTGCGCCGAATGCGACAGAAGGAAGACGCCCTGCCACTTCGACCCTGGCGCGCGCCAGCCTGGCCTCCCCCCCACCTGCCACCAGTGCAAAGCGAGGAAGGTCAAGTGTTGCTTGAACCATCCAGGCGTCGGTTCGGTCTCACTCGGCGGAACTCCCCCGGTCCCCCCCCTCCCCAATGCACCATATTCGTTCCTCGACGTCAGACTAGGCGAGCGCGCCGAACGCCTCCGATTCATCAAGCCCGAAGGAGAAAACCCCCATCCAGGCTTTGCGGGTGAAGAGGCCGCCGTTCCTGTCAAGGACACAGGCGACCTCTTCATTCACTTGGCGGAGATGGTCCGGGAGCTGAAGGAGGCCAATCGGGAACTTCGGGAGGACGTGCGGGACATGAGCACCTCGCTGCTTGCGTTTGACATTCGGAATCAACAAAACCTCCGGCAAATAATGGCTGCCCTCAAGGTGCTGGGCAATGGAGGGCGTGAGGAGGACCTGTCTCATTTAGTGCTGCTGCCGACGAAGCTGTCGTGGACACGAGATGGGGCGATCACATTCGACCCAGCCCCAGGGCCCCTGCCTCCACCAGTGGACGAACCACAAGAACCTCGCCCGAACCACCCCGAACCGCTGGAGGAGCAAGGGCCTGGTACTCCCCATCCACAACCGACACCCCTGGCTGAGCAGCTGGCTGACGCAGATGTCGCCATTGATGCCCCCGAAGCTCCGCCGAAGGACGTCAATCCGACAGAGCCCCTCGCAAGTGGTGAACGTGCCATCACCGAACAGCCCCCGAACGCGAAGGAGGAGCCTCCAAAACCAACAGAGGTCCCCGTCAAAGTGACCGCCGCCGGGAACGCCGAACCCGACGAGCCCACCATTACCATCGACCAGTCATTGGTAATGCACGACACCGAGATGGGTTCGGAGGAGGAAGACCTCGATGCTCATGGCGACGAGGATGAACAAGCCAATCGCACCAAGCCCCCCACAGCTGACGAGGAAGCCGAATCCCCCAAAGGCCTTGCAGCTATTCGAGCGGCTTCACCGATGCGGTTCAGCTCTGACGACGAAGACCAGGGCAGCGTTTCCCAGCCTGAGGGCCAGGTGGCCAATCCACATGAAACACGCAGCCGCAGTAAGCAGCCGCGCCCCGAGGCCTCCGAATCGAGGGAGACAAAAGCTGGCCCATCAAAGATCAAAGGCCAGACGCAGCGTCCCGACGACGCCGAAGAGGACAATGAGGAGCAGGAGCCACAGCCCTCACCCGTCAAGAAGAGGAGAGGGAAGTTGGCAAGGAATGAGCACCCCGAGCCCATCCCCGAAGAGCCCGAGGCAGACCCAGCACCAAAGCCTTCCAAGCTCAAGCGGAAGGTTGAAGAGCAGGCCGACCCGGAGGACGCGGAGGAATCCAGCAAGAAGAAAAGCAAGCAGGGTGGCGCGGGCAAAGGGCGTGGTGGGGGTGGAGGGGGCACCGTCCGAGGTCGCGGGGCTGCTACTGCAAAGTAGTAGCCCCCGCATGATAGTCATTTTCGGCGACCTCGGCGGTCTCGGGCGATTCGGGGGGCATTTGGCCCCCTTGTTTATTATATGTATATACTGATATGTGTGCATGGGGTGCTCGTCATTTGGACAGGTACCCCAAAATCTATATTATTGCCATTCTCAATGTGTGAATTAAGTTACAAGCGAGCGGGGTCTCCGAAGGCGCGTGGACTTGCGCAACTCCGGTGTAGGCGTGAGGCCTGGGGTCCCAGAATCACTGGTTCCCGGGGTGGCCGAATCGCTTGGGCCTGGGGTTGCGAGCTGCCTTGGACGTCTGCGTGTAAGCAGCACTTCTGGAGTACACTTCGGTCTACCTCGGCGACGGTTTGGTGGGGTCACTGTCTCCACATCCGCAGCTGCAACGGGCAAGGTAGGTTCTGGCGTCTGCTCATCCTCTGACATCACCACATTTCTCCCTGGTCTGCGCAGAGGTTGCGGTGGGGTCTCCAACGTGTCGGAGAGTTCGGTTGGCGGAGGACTCAGTAAATGATCGGTGGGTTCGGTGACAGCACTCGGCTGCGGATCTGGCGATTCATCTCCCGACTTGCCAGAGGATGACCACGCAACCATGGGAAGTTTGACATCATCAAAAGAATCTTCTTCCTCCACCTCTGGCAAGTCCTCCAATGCAGTTGAGGCTGCCGGTTGTACCGAATTAGCCAGACCGCCCCTGGGCTGCGACTTGTGCTGTGAGGTAGGGCGGCTCCATCCTTGAAACAGTCCTTCGGGATATTCGGTACATTCAATATCTCGCCCAACAACAATATTTTCAAACTGAAAAGGAACCACACCTTGTTGTTGACGGTGCCGCCAGAGTGATAAAATCTTGTTAGTGTCCTCAACCCTATAATACGAAGGGTCTTTGAATGATACTCCTTCTGGAAGCACAACAGAGGCCATGAAGGTTCCAGACTCTTCTGCCATACATTTGAATGGCACCTTCGCATTTGGCTTCCCAGTTGCCAACACTGAATTTATTGAGATCCCGAATGAGCCGAATCAATATGAGCACCCACTGTAATGTTTTGAGAGGTACACTCTGAGAATCGCTTGTTGCATCTTTTTTGTTTCGGTCCCAAATTCATTTTTGACAGCTTCGGGCAGCAGCGGAAGCCCCGAAGGAGCATAGGTCATGTTTTCGAACGTGTAGGTGGCGCTGGGGCTTATCTGTTCAGCATTGTTTGGAGAGTCCTTTTCGAGTGCGGCAATATGCTTCACGTATCCAGTGAATGCTTGGCGGAAAGCACTCCATGCCGAAGGATTGTAAACAGCAAAACTGGGTGCAGACCCTGTATTTGTCTGCATATCTTGGGTATCGAATCTAGATCGTCTGTCAGCGAATATACCGAGAGTGCCGAGATCACCAAAGACAAACCCAATGACACCATATTTCCCACTGGGCATCAAATGGCATTCAAAACCCACCGTCCTCATTCGCATGCTATCCCAACGGAGCTTATCCATGTGAAATAACATGCGTCTCCCATATTTGTGTACATTGCTGAACATTCGGTCACCGAAGGCGCCGAATAGCATTGAATACGACTCACGCAATCTGAACATCCAGTGGTACTCCATCCTTCTCCCAATCTTTGACCTCCTTCAGGTATGCTTCCATTTCTTCGTCAGATAGATTCTTCTTTATATTCTTCTTGGCAGTCTGAAAGAATGGAAACCACTTTCGGTGGCTTTCGGCACCGCCTTTGCCAGCCATCGACTGGGCGAGTTCTTCGATCTCCTTTTTGTTATGATACAGTACAACAGAATCAAATGTAACTTTGCAATTAAATCCCGGAATGCGCATTTTCCTTGCTGTCGAGGCGTGGTTGGGAAACCAGGTAAAAATTTGCTGTAAATCACAATTAGTCGCTTGCCGAATCGTCTCCGAATGCAACCGAACCTTTTTCTTCCGAGCCCACTCTGCCTTGGCTACACTGTCCTTCACCATATTCTTCTTTGAATATCTGCCTCTCCATTTACCTTTGATTTCCGGGACCACTACCTGCGCGATAAATGCTGCCTTGTTGTTCTTCGGTGCATTTTGGTAGCCCTCAATACTCCTTTTCAACACTGCCCTCTCTTCTGCAGTCCAAATGGCCGAGGGACAAGTGGTGTCTTCGATGACATCACTGTCGTTGTCCATATCTGAATGTTCTGTTGGCTTCAAAGACTTAGTTTGTGCTTTGGACATGGCGGTTGTGTTCAGGTGGGCAATGAGACACGGTCCCATCGATAATCATGCAGTGTGTAATTAATTTCGTTTAAAATCGGCAGACAGCCATGGTTCGTATTCTAGGTCCATAATTACCCATCTGTATGTCTGGGGCAAACGAGCTGGGCAAGATTATTTTTGGTCCACACGTGTCAGAAGCATGGTGGCCACTATATTGAAATACATCCATGCAATCTTCATCAGTATCCATTGTGTCTTCCCAACCGACACGCAATATGTCTCGGGCAGGCCAGAAACGACGCCGTGTCCAAGAGGTCAGTGACTCTGATGAGCAACCAGATGAGCCACAACAGCTGCATTGGTTCAGTGCACCGGCACCTACACCGGTTCCTGCACAACCTATTACAACAAATAATACGCTCCAAATTCGTCCAGGAATCTACGGTGTCAAAGATTTTTTGCAAGTTCAACAATATGATGGTGATGCCACAGATGCGCAAGTGCTTGAAACTCTTCAGAATCAACCACCTCCCACTTACGGAAAGGTGAATCTATTCCATATAACACCATTTTGTTGTGTGTGTAATTTTTCTTCGCAGACACAAAATGATTATATGCGGGATTGGCTCCCCAAAAGAGAAGAACAACTGGCCACCCTGCTTGCTGCAGCCGCACCGAAATGCTCCGAACTCATTTGTGTTTCCTGCAATGCACCGAATTCAAAATGGCGTTGCCAAGTGTGCTTCGGCCACCAGTTGCTGTGTTTGAGATGTTGCGAAAGCAAACATAAGCTGCTTCCTTTCCACCGAATTGAGAAATGGAATGGTAAATTCTTTCAAGCCGGTGCTTTATGGCAAGTGGGAGTGAAGTTGTACCTTGGACATGAAGGTTGTCGGTGTAATGAGGCACAAGGTTTTTACGGTTCGCATTGTTTGCACAGCCATATTGATAGTGGTTGACCTGTCCTCAGCCGAGGCCACCGATAATGCCGAGGCTCCCGAAGCAATATTGGTTGAGGACGCCGAACTGGCCGAAGATGAAGATGAAGATGAAGACATTGAATATGAGGACGATGGCGATATTCAACCAAACATGCTACCACGGCCAGGGCGCGAGGACTGCGTGGGAAATCGTTTTGTCACAGTTGTCGACACGTCAGGGATTCATCATCTCCCCGTTGTGAAATGTCTCTGTCCGACTGCTGCCGAGGAACATTTGCAATACTTGGAACTAGGCTTGTTCCCGTCGTCATACCAGCTGATCAAAACATTATTCACATTCGGTGTTCTCGCTGACTTCCGATTGTCGAACTTGGAGTGCAAAACAACCGCCTATCAGTATTATTCCAAGCTTCGGCGTTTGACATGTCCTGCATTTCCCAAAACAGTGTTGAACAGATATACAGAATTGAGGAGATTGTCACGTCAATATCGAAATTTGAAACTGTGGAAAATGCATGGGCATGGATACGAAATGACCGAGACCCCCGAAGCCCCCCTTGACAATCAGCGAGAAAGCCCCGAAGGCACCGATCCTGCGCCAAACGCCAATGTCAAAACACAGACTGCGAAACCGCCGTTAACATTATTTTGTCCTGCCTGTCCACAACCATTGGTTAACTTGCCTGATAATTGGGACAACGATCAACAATGGTGGCTATACATACGAAAATTTTGTGCAGACGGGAACTTCAAGGCAGATCATCTGAATCAGGTCAATCCAGCAGCCGACGTGGAGCTGACAGCAGGCGAAGCTTTCATGACAGCGGAGGATGCATATACAAAACATATCAAGGAGGCGGTTTCCAAAGCTCCCAAATATAACCAGGCAAGTAGCCTATTTCACCGAATCTTGTGTCCTGATGCTACCGAAGGATTCATCGGTGATGTTCGGTGTCCCTTCGGGGGAGACTGGATTCATCCGGGCTGCGCCGAATGCCTGTCACTGCATTCGGCAGGGATTCGGCGTACTTTGGACTGCATTCGGGAGTGTCGGTGAAACAACATTCCCTTGCTAACTGTTCACTAATAGAAACCTACCTGCCATGCACACAAAGCCCAGAAGGATGGAGAAAAAGTATCCCTGGGGCGGCGAGCACGAGGAATCGGAGCTCAAGCATGTGCCAGACATGGCTGCTTTTGTCCCAGCAGTGTGGTCGATTTTGAATTGGGTGAAAGGCAAATGTGCATGGACTACAGCCTGTCCGAGGCACTCAAAACCACAAATATGAATGGAATCAAATATGCACTTTGCATTTACGATATCATGTGCCAATACCATGTCCACTTGATTCGGCGATTCGGCGAACATTCGGGGCTCACACTTCCAGACAGTTTGACATTAATCAAAGCCATTGGTCTATGGCATGTTCATGGACATAAGGAGGAATGCCTATATTGATTCGCCACAACATATATTCCAGGAGTGGGCATCGTTGATGGTGAAATTTTGGAGACACTCTGGAGTCTGCTGAATCGGACATCTCGGTCGTGTCGCGGTATGACCACTGCACATCGCTCTGAAGTGATTGACGACCATATGGGAGATTCGAATTGGAAGAAAACAATTAATATGGGTACATTTTTTTACCTGGAAATGTGTTTTCGCTCTAATCATTCCGAAACAGCATCAACCTTGATTAAAAAATATAAACGGGCCGTATATGAGCAAAAAGAATCCAAGGACTACTTTATAGGCCTCACCGACCAAGCACCGGCCGAATTGATACCGAAGTGGACCGCCGAGGTCACCGAAGCAGAACAACGTCGAGGGCAATCAGTCGAAGTTATGGATATCTACCAAGCGAGAGTACCGAGCGCAAAGGGACGCAAAGAAATTGAAGTGGAACTGGGGCAACAGGAACTTGCAGGTGACACGACTGGACAGGCGAGCTGGATATCACATGGGCTGCATGTTGAAGAGGCTCAGTGAGTCTTCACTCCCCCACTTTATCTTGGCTGACTTTGTCTAGATATGAGCTTTGGCGCTATATTCGTGCCTTCAGTCTTACTCCTACAGTTGCCCAGAGGTTGGATATTGTAAAACGGCGCCAAGCACATAAAAAGCTGCGTGACATCTTTATTCGGGGGGCCGAAGAACATCTTGGCGTAGAATTAGTCACATCACTTTTGGAGAGCCAAGGTTGCCCGATGGAGGACCCAGAACTGGCGAGTGAAAACAATGGTATTGGGCCTGACCGCTCTATCACAGACACAGAAAATCAAATCCTGCCATTTCCATCGTATGTGGAAAATCTCGACATTGCGAATCTGCCGAATGACCGAAAAGCAAAAATCAAAAATTTGAAAGCTACCGAACTTTCTCTTCGTATCGGTCACGCTGAAGACTGTTTAGAAGCTGTCAGAGGCGCCTTGATACAGGTGTCCTGGCAATTCAAAAACAAGATTCGGGGAGCCGAAGGTGCCGATCGCACTAGATCCTTCGACAGAGTTCACGCCTTGGACAGAATATGGCAAACAAAACGATTAATATACAACGGAAACCGTGTCATCATGTTTAAGATTGGACCAAGCATCGAATTGGAGCCGAAATACCCGAAGCTTCTACCGACTGATTGCAACGTGCGCACTGTCGTTGAAGAACCTAATGTTTTTGGTCAAAGCTCAAAACGATTACCTTGGTTTTGGAGCACCACACGAGGTGGGGATATTGGAAAACCTAACAGTGAGCACTATAATGAATGTAAGCTTTGCTTTTTCTCTGTGCCACAATTGTTGATTTGATCAGTCTTCCGGGTGCACTGGCTACGTGCAAGAGCCCAGCGAGGCAGATGGTCAGAGGAATTGAATTTGGTGCAGCACGAAATGCAATGGACATTGAATTTCTATATGCATATGGCCCGAACGTGGCAAGGCCGCCGAGACAATGTTGGAGATGGACATGGCACCCTCTCCCGACAATGCCGAGGACGCCGAGCATATGCCAAACGCCAAATGTCCATGTGGAACCACCTCGGTGAAATCTCGGAGGCGGCGTTTCAGAAGACGGTTGTCAATTTTGTATCAGAAAGGCACAACATCACGTGACCTTATCGTACATCAGTCAAATCGTCTACATTCACTTTGTATCCTACCCACTATGATGTACCTAGTAGCCTCCTACCCCACCGACCGAATGCCTGTCCCACATTCGGAGCAAGAGGCAATTTCCAGGCTCAAACTGCATATGATGTTGGCTCGGCTCCGTTCGGCGGTCCGAGCATTTTTAGTGAAAGCCACGAAGGACGACAATGATATCTGGGGACAGCGATTAGTTGAGGAAGTGGTATGTGGCAATGATACTAGTTTTTTTTACCATTGTTTCATTGGATTTAAGGACCAGGTTGTCCAACATATTGGCTATTGTGCAGTCTATGGTTTCCGAATCGACATTCCTTACCTGGTGCAAGACATGGTTGACATGTCCCATAACGGATACCCCCCCGACAAGGCCGAAGCCACTCTTCCCTCTTCGGTGAATGCGGAATATATGCAGTCAAATGACGATGAAATTTTGTCCTTCACTTCCAATGAGTCTTACTGGTGGCTGCACCCCACCACTGTTCGGAGCGTTCGGGTCGATGCACACACCATCAAAACTCAATTCACAGATTTCTTCAACGCTATGATCGATAAAGTCATCCCAGCGGACTCGGATATTCGTCGCTATATGACTGCAGATAGAGTTGATGTTCCTGGTCTCGCCGAACGCCCTCCGAACCCAGCGCCAAGCAATTTGGCCTGTTCGGGACCGCCCCACTGTGCCAATTGCGAGAACTACGGCAAACTCAGGGAGACAGTGCAACTTGCACATTCTGACCTACTCATGATTGAGCGTAGAGTTGATGAAGCTCTCCGCGTCGGGGTGGAGGCTGCTGACAAGTCTGTTTCGCGCATTGCCGTCTTTAATATTCTAGGTGCGTTGGGGAAGGAATCGCCTGCTGGAATCCCGTTCCAGAAAGGCCAGTCTTTGCCACCATGGTTTGAAAAAAAAATATCCCGAACACTCAGACGATGAACATGAAATATCCGAAGCGGACGCAGCTCCCTCTTCAAATGAATCGGTGTCTTCGCCTACAACATCAATACCTGACGAGTTTGATCCCGGTTCCTCCGAAAGTGATGATGAAGATAGAGACCCTTCAGTTAGCTCGGAAGTCGGCGATACAGTCAGCTCGGGAGATTTGGGTGATCCCAGGGATGACTCTGGCAGTGAAGAATCTGACCAGGAGCCTCTCGGAGACGAAATTGACAGCGAATAAATGATGTGTACTATGTATTAACCAATGTACCGAGACTTATTCATCCAAGTGGCCTTTGCCATTCCCAGGTGGTCCATAACCGTAGTTTTGTTGTGATATGCCAGACACACCCTATCTCCAAGGCACACAGCTCCATGCCTCACAATTCTGCCAGAAATACCCACCACTGTACCAGGATCATACCTGAACCTGTACCCAAGACCTGGTATCTCAATTCTTCCATTTGAATAATGACCCAGTGGCACCAATATATCATACCAGGGTGATGTCGCTCCATTATCTCGGTGAAATGGTGTCAAGCGGTTACTCATAAGAGTCATCACATTGAAAGGCGCATTCCACACGCCAAAGATCTTTGGTAAGTGTTCGGCCTTGTGCACCTGTTCGGGATGGGCTTGCAAGGTTCGCAACATGTCAATGCCAATGTTGTACTGTTTGGGGTGTATGATACTAAGTATTCCTCCAATAATTGCATTTGTTTGAATGTGCACTTCAAGCCATTGCAAACTGCATAGGTTTGTCAATTTTTTGGACACCTCCAGTGGGTTGGATTTCTGCAATGCACTAAGTCAATTTGCCCTATATTCCAGACATCAATGCTCTTACTGAATGAGCTTGTTG
>JAEKIV010000922.1:0-10160 GCA_016801325.1 Hypholoma fasciculare | reverse complement strand
GTATTTGGCTCTGTGTGGAAAGGAAGGTGTTACCATATATAGGTCATTCAGACGGAGGGGAACCTTACTTACAGCAAGGCCACTACTCGGAATGTAATCATCCTTTTATTGGGGTATTTTAGTCTGACTGTGGGAGAGCGCTCAATTACATAAACCCAGCGTTGAACTTGATCTCAGAACTGATCTTCAACGCACCTTTTATCCATCCTTAACCACCTCCCATTCATCTGCAAAGGACCCAAGACTAGTTTAACAAATGGAACTATCCACCTATCGGAAAACAGCAAACACGTTATCAAAGTTCAGATCCCTTTTGACCTAGTTTTCCTTATTGATGGGTTTCCGACACATAGGGCCAATGTCGGAACTGTAGATTTACAGTGTCAGGTATAGCAAGACGTTGAACCGTTCACTGGCATTTCTTACGCTTAAATTCTAAAGTTATGAGGGGCCGCGCGTTCATAAATGGTCACAGATTGAAATCGACTGCTTCGTACTTCGTCGAATTGGTGGTGGACGATGATATACAGCGAACTCCTCCGAAGCCAAGCAAACGCCGTGATATCTGTGAATGGGACACTAGCTTTTTATTGTAAGCGTACAGTCCCTTATGAGGTTTTGGAAGTGCATCTTACGCGAGAAATCTATTCCAGCTCTGCGACTACCTCTTCTCGTATACAAGTCAGAGTTTATTGCAAACATGGTCGTGTACGGGAGGATCATATCATTGGTGAAACATCATTTGATCTCCTTGACCTCGGGACACACAAAGGTCAGCCTATAAAAGCCATTTATCGCTTGCATTTCACAAAGTATGACAGATCAAGACATAGAGCTCTATGCTCTCACCTCAACCCCAGATAGAAAGGCAGTGTCGGGCAACGTTACGCTTTTCACGAAGGTCGCCATATCCGTGACTTTTGACCCTGGGAGTACTGCCAATCTGGACTTGCAGTTACAACATTGCCAACAACAAATGGAAAAATTGGTTGGATCCTTGTCTGCCGCCAACTTCAAGACATTGTCTCCAGTGTGGATACGGCTATTCAACTCTCTTAGACTCTTTTCTTCTGCAGCACAACAAGTGGCTGAGGTATGATTTTATCCATCGATTGTCTATCTCATAGTTTTACCTACTTACTTTTCACTTTATTGACGTATCTGTCTAGCTCGATTCACGTGCAAAAGTGGCGATAAATGCAATGGCTATCGCCATTAAAGTTAGTGACCTGAGTCAGATATGTTTAAGCCGATTCATTCGACGTTTGCCTGGCAGATTTTGACTGACCAAATCGAGCGGGATAAAAAAGTCGACAACTTGGCCAATGTCATGCAGGACTTATACCAATACGTCCTTGAGTTATCTTCGATACAAAAGATATTATCATACAAGAAGACGTTGGAACGCTTGCTCGCTCAGACAAGCGAGTGTGCATATTTCATTGCCGATTACCAACGAATCGCTCTCTTTGGTGTGTTTTTTTGGTGAATATATGTACAAATATCCTCTGACCAAAACCATGTCATTTGGACCAGCTCAACGACTGATAAATAATATGATGGTGTCCAATGCAGACGCAAACATTTCCCAGTTTGAAAGTGCTTTTGGGGATCTTAAAATTGAACTCATCCTGGGATCTACTCTCCAAACAACCATATTTTCATTTCGTATACTTCAGGGGGTAGAAAATATTGGTAAGACCCGTTTTACTCATAAGGAAAAATCTAATGACTCTTGAATCATACAAAGAAAACCTCGCATATGTCACTTCTCTTCCGATTCTGAAGAACGTAGGTTGGGATTCTGGGAAGACCTGCCTTCGCGGCACTCGAGAGACAACCATAGGAGATATCATCTCATGGATCTCTACGTCCGTGGATACGGCACTGGCCGGCCGCATATATGTACTGTCGGGGTATGGCGCATCCGGAAAGTCGACTATTGCACATACTGTGGCGCAAGCATTCCATGAGCAAAACCGTCTGGGAGCTGCAATCTTTCTCCATGGTGGTGTTCTTGAATCAACAGCAGACTTGATTGCCAGTACCATTGTCGCACAACTTGCTGGTTATGATACTCAACTTCAGTCCCGGATCGCTGCCAAAATCAAATGGGATCCATCTCTCGCAACAGCTGACATACGGCGCCAATTTAGTGCTCTAGTTGTCGATACAACCAATGCCGCTGCTGACATGGACAGTCGTTTTATGATGATTGGCCCTGTTCTTATAATCGTTGACGGTCTGAATAAAATTCACGAGGAAGAACAACACAAACTTCTCGCCGTTTTTGCCGATTATTCTATCAGACTACCCCCCAATTTTCGCATTCTCCTCACGTCTCAGCCGCAGGACATGGTCGTGGAGATGCTGTGCCCGCTTGCATATTGTAGAATCCGCATGATTGAATACGACGATGCCTCGAAAGCAAGCAGTCGCCCTCTTGACGAATACGTCTCCTGGTGCTTAGCTGACCTATTTAGGCAAAAACCATCCCTATCGGAACGCTATAACTCGAATGACCTTGAGCAACAATTTAAAGATCGTTCAAGAGGAATGCATTTCTGGGTTTCCGTGGCTTATCAGGCACTTCTGAATCTTGACGATGACAATGCCACGTTTATGTTGGAATCCCTTTCAGCGAATCCACTTCCTCGCTCAAATGACGAAGCGATAGATCACCTGTACCACCCTATCCTCAGGGGATTATGGATACATTGTTTCTCGGTTCTGGATCATATCAAACTACAAAAACTCTTCTGTGTTTTGGTAACATCACCACAACCCATAACACTGTTATCAATCTCTCATGCAACAGGTTTACCTTTGGATTACAGCGAGGCTGGATCAAAATCTATTATTGGTGCATTACAAAGAACTGGTTTAGTTGTTCAAAACCAGGATGAACGAACTGTATCACTTTTCAGGGTGCATCCCAGCTTGGAAGATTTCTTGACCAACCCTCGACGGTGCTATATGACTGGTGCCTATGTCGACAGAACAATTTCTGCAAATTCGCCTCAAACATTTGCGCTTATTATCGGAATTGACAGCTATAATCATCTGCCACATGGATTCGAAAAAAATTCTGATATACCCGCAATGCCTGATCTTCACACAGCTGTTGCAGAAGCGGAAGAGTTCGAGCAGTGTCTGTCAATATACCTTAGAGTACCTCCAAGCCACATAACTTTCCTTCGTGACAACGAGGGTACACAGGCCAATATCATCCAAGCTCTTGAAAACTTGCAAACCGACAGCAACATACACTGGGGAGATCCTATATTCATATTCTACGCAGGACACAGTGCCTACGGCCTTGCAACAAGTAGTACGGGCACAAAAAAACGTCTAGATAGAATCAAAGTCCTTATCCCCTACGATTACGACCAAGGCAAGAAAAACATCATCTCAGTTTATACTTTACAGGCATTGCTGAGCGTTATTGCTTTGTGCAAAGGAGAAAATATTGTGCGTCCATGAGTACCATTCTCAAGCCGTTCTGCTTGGCGCATGCCTCCACACTGACTTGACATAATAATGACTTCTACAGACGCTTGTATCTGACTGCTCTAATCCTCTTCCGCCCCCTTTGTCTCTCGAAGAAAATCCAAGCTTCAAGTTGGAGTTAAATGGAAATCCAGCCTACATTCAAACCCGATTCACAATGGATTCTGTGTCCCAACTAATCAAGATTCGACCTCTTGTGGGATATGAATATGAGGAAGGGCCAGATTTGTTGTAGTTTCCTTCTCAACCAGAATGCAAGACAATAACTGATCAGTAAATGTTCAGTATTGTTCCACTTGTAAGGTGGTTTCGTACGCTGCATATTCAACACTTCGGTACGATCATGCACGAACATGCAGTGAAAGCACGTTTGTTTACATAATAGGTTTCCATAGGCCCCTGGAGAAAATAGAAAGAAATAATATGTTATCTATAAAGAGTCCATAACGTTATATTTGGTTGATAATACCTCCAGAAGACGGCAACGTAACACAAAGGCGTATTCGAATGTCGAGACTGAAGGTAAGCAGGGGAGAGCTAATCTAACGTAGTAGAGATCCGGGAAACGATAAGATTATACAATTAACATGTGCGGTGCATGCAAAAGCAGAGATACCCTTCACGCTCCCATGGGTGGTCCGGGTGAAAGGTCTGAGCGGAAGTAGAAATAGAAATAGAAGATAATTACAATAAACCCAAGCGTCGGTAAATGTCCGTATCAAATGTATGGGCGCGTGGGCAGGGCAGAGCGCGGGCGGGCGGGCGTAGTGTGGGCGGGCAGGAAGGAATCAGTAGGTGAGCGAGCGAGCAGCGGGCCTGCCGCCTCAATATCGCGTCTCGCGGCCGAGCGACGATGGCGGGTGCTGCATCGGCGTGCTCGAGTACGGGTCGTAGTCCGCGCTCATCCCCGTCGTGCTCGAGCGCGACATCGCGGTGTCGTCGTGGTACGGCGTGTTCAGGCTCGCGGTGCTCGCGTTCCACGCGTGGCTGTTGTTGTCGTGCTGCAGCGGGATAAACGCGCTCGAGTCCGACGAGCGCATCCCGCGCGTGCCGAGCGCGACGCCGCCCCCGCCCCCGCCCAGCGCCGACGTCATTGGGTACGCGGGTGATGGCGCTTTGCGCGCGGCGGCACGGCGGCGGCGGGCGAGGCAGATGCCGATGATGACACCTACGATGGCGAGGGCGGCGACGCCGCCCGCCGCGCACCCGATGATGAGCCCGAGGTTGCTGCTCGTGGTGCTGTTCGACGTCGACGAGCCCGATGTCGACGAGCTGGATGCGGAGCCGGACGCGGACGCCAGACGCACGCTCGACGGGAGGACGCTGGCGGCTGACAGCGTCTGCTGGCCGATCGCGCCGTTCCCGACGATGAGGTACGTGCCGTTGCTGGGGATGCCCAGGATAGTGACGAATAGGAAGGCGGGGCCTGGCTGGAAGAGGTTGGCGTTTGGCGGCAGCTGGGCGACGTGGAGCGTGATGGTCCCATCCGAGTTGACGGTGTAGGTGTTGTTCAGCTGCAGGAGGCGCTGGCCCATGTTCATCGCGTGCGTCGTGAATCCGTTGCGGTGGATCACGACTGTTGCGGAATCCGCAGCATCGTCCGCCGATCCGGAGTATGAAGACGCAGGAATGGAGAGGTCGAAGGAGTTCCCGCCATACGACAGCGAGGAGGGCACGCCAGAGGGGACGGGGCGTGTGGTAGCCGAGAAATATGGAGGGTAGAATATTTCGGCGGCGTACGTTGTCGGGAAGATGGTGCTAGTGTTGACGTCGACATTGGGGTTGGAGCCAGCAATCAAGACCGACGCATCCGGGAGGAGAATTGCAGATGAATGGTATAGCCGGGGAATTGTCGACGTACCCATATTAGCATTGGACCAGCGGCTACCCTTAGCGGCAGTGGGATCATATAGAGCAGGAGTGCCAACAGGACCCGATGCCAGCGATTCACCATAGGGCATCGACCCGTATAAAGGTGTAACGAGCGTGGCTTGCGAGTATCCAGCAGTACCATTGGCGCCACCATTAACCACAAGAAGCTTGCCAGTTGGAAGGGCAACAAATTGACCCATAGTCCGGCCGTCTAGCATGTCATCGTCTTGTTCATATGCTGGAGTCGACCCATCGGCGGGTTCGGCAGTCATACGCTGGCAGTCCTTGGAAGCGGGGTACAGCCATGTGTTGATGAATGGATACGTATAGTTTCCCCAGGCGTAATCGGGCATATCTGATCCTCCACAGAACAACACCGTAGAAGTGTAATTATTTGCAGGGGTAAGGGGCAACATTGCCGTTGCGCCAGAGGCAGGGTAGACACGGACTACCCCACCTGGCATATCTGGAAGGGCTGTTTCGACGTTATTTGTATGGTCCCACAAGACTATATTGAGAGATTAATATATGGGTTTAAGCGGTATTTTTCAAGAACATACCCGTCGAAGTGTTTGCTTGAACGAGAAGCTTTCCAGAAGGCATCAAGAAGGTATGAGCATAGGCATTGAGACCTGATGTCTGTACCAGAAAGTTGAACACTTGAGGAGTAGCGCCCGTCGGCGGATAATATTCATACGTAGGCTCCGCAGCACCACCCTCATACTCTGGATCGACATTGGGATAATTTCGGTTGACGTATCCACCGTTCACGAAACCCCCAATAATAACAATGTTTCCTTCGCCGGTGGGCTCCGCAGCGGAATACCAGCGGCTCTTTTGCATGGAGAGGACTGTCGGGTCGTCGAACCACTGGCATGCTGTCGAGCTGAAGGTATCCGCGTTCGTGCATGGGTTCAGCACGCGAATGGCCTTCGTTCCGTCGAAGTCTTGTATTGTGGAGTCCCATGATGCGGAGTATCCGCCGGGATTGAGTTGTGACCCAAGGTTCCCTCCTGGACCCACAGCCCCGTTTCCTCCGAACGTAACGTAAGACCCATTTGGCAGATGCATACCAGACGAGCAGAACACATTCGTCCGTACATCCATCACGGTCGCCTGATGTGTTTCGATGTCCCTTTAATAGAATGAGCAGCGCGTTATTTAAATATAGCCATCGCGAAGACTGACCAGACAGCGCCCCAAGCAGCATGTCCGTTGATTTGCGCAGCATTCGATTCGGCTTTGTCGAGCATGTAAACCTTCTCGTCGTTACCCAAGAACATCTTCGCGTCCAGCCAAGTTCAGGAGCCGTGAATCGAAGGGAGGAAAGAGGCACACTCACCATCATAGCACTGACCAGCGTGTTCCCGCCATCTGCAAAAGAGCCAGCAGTTGCTGCGAGAGCGGGGGTCGAGATGGCAGCTAGATAGCAAGAAAAGAAAGGGAGTGTAGCCCGCATTCCGCGAATGCTGGCCGTCTAGTTGCAAAAGAAAGTGAAGAGCAAGATGGGATGTGGAAGGAAGGTAGGAAGTCCAAACGAAGTGCTGACAGTCTTGAGTCAGGGTCGCCTTGTGTCGCCACTAACAAATTTGTACTCAGGGCCCAGCCTTCGATCACTCAACACAGCCTTCGTCGATCCTCACGGCCCCGCGAGTCCGCCTTGTCATGGCTACTTCATTTTCTGCCTCCTCATCTCCTCTGACATTTGGGCTCGTAAAACTGTCCCAAATGTCTTCAAAAAAGCCTGTAATTTTCTATATCTCTTGGATGTACTGCAAGTGTCGGTGGTGGGCTGTCCGGTCTGCCGGTCGAGGTGGTTCTCGGCAACGCCCAGCCCAGCCACGGCATCCCTGGGCCACAATCTGGCCGCCGCAACTACTTCTTGCACGACAAGCTAACCTGATGGAATTTCTATTGAAACTCTGTCGCGTCATAATAGTTTCCACTTGAAAAGATAGTCTGAATGCACAGTCTTGCAAAATCCAGTGAGAATTGGACGGAATAGGAAGGTTTGGCTTGAAGTTCAATGATAACCAGCGCAGAGCGCATAGCTCATCAGGCTGTGATTTAAACCGAAAAAGTTATATTCAAGTTGTATGTAGCCGCCATTTTAATAATTCTCGTCTGTCCTATTTTCGTTGACTTATAACTAGTTCAAGTATCTGAAAGCTCCACATGTTCCCATCACTAAATTAATACCATCGAGACTCGATAGTGGCACGAGGAATACGGCACCACCAGACAATGTTTCGTTGAAAATCATTGCATTCAATAAACTTCTCGATGCTGGATATGCGCTTTGTTTGTAGCGGAGCCTGGAGGATGACGGGCGCTTATTTGCGCTACGAGCTGCCTAAATTTAGACCAGTCCTCGAGGCCGCAAGCCTGTTCCTTTTCAAACTATTTTTTGCCAATTGCGAGGGCTCCGAAAGACATAGAAAAGAAAAAAGGATAATACGAAGATCTCTCTCTATCATTTATCCTCTTTTATCAGTCCCCAAACTTGGTGCACTTGCTTGACTTCAGAGATATCTCCGTAGGCCAAATGATCCGATATAGCGCTGGACAATGTTGAGAAGGGCCTCCCATTGTACCCGCTTTATATCCTCACTGATATACATATGGAATTTATTTTTTGTCTGGGCGAAATCAGATTGCAGACTTTAAACGTTAAGTAAGTAGGAGTAACCACTGCCAGCATCACTTGGGCGCCAAATCTCCGGTCAATCTCTGATGCCGGAAGCCGCTTATCCGTGTCGAGGCCGGCGTAGGTCGAAGCCCCAGACTCAAGCGCCCACGAGGAAGGAACACATGACTGCATATAAAGCGCGTGCATTCTGAAATCGGATTATAGACTGATGTATGTACATAGACGGGGTCAACGGGTGCCCGAGGCGGTCGCCGAGTGCCCCATGGGGCCCCATGTTTTATATTCCAGATGACAGAGGGAACCAGGGGAAACGCCGTAGAGGAGATATGGAGGAGATCTTGATATGTACATACATACAGCGTGGGTTCTTAGGCCTGATAAAGGCGCTGTGTTGAGTAAACAGCAGCTAGGAGCTCGGGCGCCCGAAACCTAAATATAGCATGCGTTTTTGAATGAGGGTACCGTACGGTATACGCGAATCTCGCGTGCCATCTCAGATGCCGCTTTATGTGTTTTTTAAAATTTAGTATTCTTGTTCTACGGTAGAGTACTCGATAGGAAACGTGAAACTACACATCGCTCAGTGATTTACCCGTTGCGTTTTACATGTTTTCGAGAAGGCAAATCCATATTTTATGCTCCTGCGACTACACGTCTACAATCTCTAGAAATTTGGGAGTAAAGTTGATGTTCAGCAGATTTCTCATCTAAAAAATCTGGCTTACAGTGCGCCCTGGATATGAGTATCTTTATTTATTTTAACATTTGACTCATAGAACCGATATTGAGGCATTGCTTGTAGCAAAAAATGAATTGTATTTTCATCATATCTGCGGAGAAGGTACAACTTGGGCGTATGGTAGTTTGATCTAGACTCTGTCTTCATGCGAGGATCGAAATCTTGTGATCATATACGTTGGATTTCAAGCAAAAGGAGGTGTCGTCGGCGCATCTCATCCCATGCGCACCCTTAATGACTTGGTTCAGACGACTCGGTACCCCAGATTTTCCTGGTTGCTTTCAGGTGCCAGAAAAAAATTCGCGGTACAGTCTTGGTTGATTATTTAATTGTCACCGATATCATCTTCACATTTTATTCAGATCCATTAAACGAACCTGACCAAAACTTTACCAATTATTTTTACTACGACCGTAGACAAGCGCCCTGTATCGGTTCTTTCCCGACGCTTGCAGCGCTTAAATAACGGAATAGATGACCCTTGCACTGAGCCCACATGTTCTCCATTTTCCGGCACCAGCGTTCGGTCTCATTCGGCACATCCAGTCCCGATGCCTACCTCCGAATGTGATCACAACAACTCGATTGGGGAAAGAAAGTCACAAGGACGCTCATTGCTGTGCATCATTACATGCTACTCTTGCAATATGCAAGCATTGCGCGACGACCAGGTGACCATCGCAGATGACATACATGAGTACCACCGACATACCACGGTAGGTATCTCGATTCTCCACAATCCGGGCTCCGTCCGGGGTATGCATGCACGGTGCTGAGGAATGTCCTAGAACGTCGATCGCAATTTTACGGACCGTCTCTGATTCTCTGCGTCCGCTGGGCGCGCCACCTCCATGCGCCAATTTTTATGACTGAGCTGCACGCCGGCTCCGGGTGCGGGCCCCTCTATGTCATGTCCCGGCAGCTTTCAGCGCAACATATGGAGACTTTTCTTGCTAGCGAAGTATGGAGCCCGTCGAAATCATGGGCTCCGGTGACAGGATATGGGAATGTGCCGCTTAGTGATGTCTATTGAGTTATGTCTATATTTTGCTCAACTGGTGGACCATCCATTGCTAGCTATGGGTGTACATCACGTCTCAGTGTGTGGTTACACCAAAAAATTATGACAGGCTGTAATCAAGCCTTAGTCCATACCAGCCTGGAAGCTCCTGGAAATCTCCTTCAGCTTATAGACTACAATTTTCCTGATGGTTGCGCCGGCACCTCCGGCTAACAAAACCCAGCAGGATGTAAGTATATTGTTACATAGCAGGAGACGTGCGCCGGACGTTCACATCCATTTATTTATACAGTGTAACGGCGGTCAATGGGACACCCTAAGCCGATTATCAATTTTTGGCAACAACACTCTGAAATTTATAATTATAA